>JAXGGA010009644.1:0-50504 GCA_038373865.1 Uloborus plumipes
AAAGTAATATACTCATGAAAATACAATGTAGGCTCAGAGTAAGGAGTGCCTTAGGGTAAGGAGAGGAATACTTCAGGCCCCCTATATATATTTCAATTTGATGCTAAGTGCTGCAGAAAATGGTTTTTCGGAAAGGGCGTGTTGAAATATTCACTACTGGTTTAACTCATTTATGCCCAATAGCCTAAAAGTTGTTAGTTACAGCATACAAAAACCTGTAATGGGTATATCTTTTACTAAAGCTGTTTTCACAAGTTAAATATTCCTTCTTGAGAAAACCAGTTAGAGCCACTATTTGGACATCAGAGTTTATTTATTGACAGCTATTTTCAGACAAATCAGCCTAGCAACGATTCGGCATGGGAAGCCACAGAAAGTAAGTTTATTTTTGCGAACTTATTTTGCATAAAATTAAACTATTTTAAAATGATTTGCTTAAAATTGATCATAGATGCCTTCTGTAATGTTAGTTTGCAAAAGTAAAGTCAAGTAAGGTCGTATTTTGCTCACATATCTGCAAAATATCCCATAAACAGGACGTTAAATAACTTAGTAAATATGGCAACGGCGAACTATTTTAAACCTAAAATGTATCTAAACCATTCCAAGTAAGAGTTTTGAGCAGATGAAAATTGAAAACAATTGTTAAAAAAACTTGGGCATAAATGGGTTAACTTAGGACTATAATTAAACATCGCCTAGTCTCGACAATGACACTATGCTGACACTTGATTTTTCTTCTCATTATTGGTGCTGAGTTTGTGGACGTATCAAAAAGATGTCGCCACTTGGTTACCAATTTATGATTTCACTGTTATTTCTTTACTTTTAGTTTATGTGGAAATTTTTCTTCCAGAGGTTTGAAACAAGCTTGGTTTCGAAAGAAAAAAAACCTTATTTGGAGTAGCGACTATTTTCTCACTAGTTCAATAGGTTTGGTCTTTTCAAGAGGCACTCATGTTTGACATTTTCTAATCCATCTAAACACACTGTTAAAATTTTAAATAAAATAAGTTGTGCTTTGTTTATGTTTACGCTATGAGCTCTTATATATAAAGTGTGTTCGAAGCAAATACGAGTGGTAGAGTAGGCTTTAAAAAACTTCAGCTTTCCTCAAAGAGCTTAATGTTAATTTCGTTTTTTTAAGAAATATATTAAAAATAGCCACATACACCGAACTCAGCAGAATATTGCTCACTAATGTCAAATAGGGGCCTATATTGATTTTTTTTAATTTGGCAACTATTGAATCAAAATATAAACTCGGTTCTCTTTTCTGCCTCTTTTCTGAGCTATAATTTAGATAATAATTGCAGAACTACCTTCGTGCAAAATGTAATACTTGTTTCCCAGATTGTTGGCCTGACACACAAATCTTGTGAAGTCCTTATCTGTGTTCAAGAATGTTGTAATATTTTGTTTTGTCTATTGTTTGTTTTCTTTTCTTACTTTCGAAAACCTCATTGACTGCATGGTGTGCAAGAAGTTTTTTTGCACCTCTAAATAGTTATTTTAAAAAATCCTGATACAAAGGTACATTACGTAGCTCGTGCTTTGTGGCGTATAAACAGTGTACTCAAATCTTTCAAAGCTCTCTATTTTTAAGAAAAAAACATACAACTTTTAACAGAGTAATATTTTAGACTACAAAATAAATCAATAACCAGAACTAACACAAATATTTCTTTTAAGTATAATGCTATTTGAGTAAAAATCGGCAAACGTTAAAGTAAGTTACAACCATAAACTTGACAAGTGTTTTCTTTCTTCTTATATTTTGGCTACCATTCTCATTGGATGACAATATGTAACTTCGTAATTAACACACTAGTAAAAATATTAATTTAAAAGAGAAATATTTAAACAAATTACCCAACTATGCAAAAGAATATCTATTAAAACAATAAAATGTTACGGGTTAGTAAATTGGAGTTTCGAAGAAATACTATAACTAAATAACAAAATCTTCGCGACAAAAAAAAAAATAGATTTTTTTTTTCTTACAGGTAGTTTCATCATAAATCCTTTACATGGAAAATCTACAGTGATTTATTGCCGAAGACAAACTAGTTCTCGAAAACCGGCCACGTTTCATCATTAAGAGTTATCTATGACCCCTATTTCTTAGTTCCGCTGAAACCATTTCGCTTGTAACAAATATTTTGTTGTAACGTAAGGCACATAATGCTACACTTAAATAGGTTTATTTCTTAAACTATATACATATGTCTTTTGTTAGCTCTTCACGATAGGAAATCATTAATTATTTAATTATTTTTTTAATCGAACAGTTCTCAACGTCTGCTCTAAAGATATTACAGATGATGGAAGCACAACTTATTTTAAATATTGAGCTCAAACCAGTAAAAAGTAGTTTTTTCCCCTCATTCCCAACAATAAATCCGCATTTTTAAAAGTGCGCATTTGTTTTGTCACATATATGTTTATCATTTAAACTGAAATGCTATTTAACATTCATATGCTAGTTTAACCTCTCGCTTTAAATTCGGACATATTTTTTTTCTCACATTACCCCCCCCCCCCCCCCCGATGTCAGCATTATTCTAAAAGGTTTACAGTATTGATCAACAGTTATATCTAACTACGTTTGCAAAGAAAAAGGAAATAAAACTTGTGACTTGTATAATAACTTGTTTGTTGAATGGTTTCAGTTCAGAATGAGTGCAGATTTTCAAATGCATTTTCTCTATTTTGTTGAGTCGTTAAATATTGTTTTTCCTATATTGATATTAAGATGGTTTTAAAATGCTTCGAGTTGTAACTCTTACAAGAAAAGTGTTTAAAATAATGGCCCGAAGAGATCATGAAAAAAACCAATGCCCAATTACCAGTTCTTTAAGAGCATGTAGCTATTGCAGAAATGTGGTTTGGGGTGTTTCACACATCTTTTTAGGCCCTAATTTGACCACTTGTTGTGTACATTTTAAACTCTAAGAATTTCAAAACCCTTTGAATTTCAACGCAAGAAGAACAGTATTTAACCATTCAATAAAGTTAAAAACATCCCTTTAAAAACTTCAACCGTAAAAAGGTTTCTATAGAATAATCCACAAATATGGGAGAAAGCCATTTGCGTAGGAAATATCAATTTACTAATTCTTCATTACTTATTTTAAAATCTAAGTCAAATTATACGGCTTGACGTAATTTAAAAAAGAAGAAAATAACAATATCTACTAATGAGATTAATTCTTTGCGTTATTTTCCAGTAATGAAACGCATTTATGAGGATGAAGCCCGAAATTTAAAATTTTAAACATAAGAATTTTCATTTTTAATTCATATTATTATTGTTTGTCATTAAATTTTGAAAATTAAGCAACTGCCGATCACTAATGGCAGTATTGATTCATATTATGACTTAAAATAAACTCATTCATACAAAAAATTACCGTACACCAGGAATTTTTAATTTTGAATTTATGTCATGATAAAATATTAAAGTTGTTTAATTATAGTTTCATTTAATTACAGGTTCAGTTCAATTATGAGGCATGCTGAATTATGACTATTTTTTCAGTTTTTTTTAATCGTTTTTTCATCAAAATTATATTACAGCGTGTTAAGTCATAATTGAAACAAAGTTTAAAATTTTTTGTGTTTATAATTTTTTCCAGCAGTATTTTTAGTGCCTTTAATCAGTTCTGATAAATGAAGCAACCAAAGATAACTAATTTCAACACTAGTTCATATTTAGGGTTTGAATTAACTTAGTTGAACAAAATTTTTCATTTATCCGGGATTTTTTACCTTTGAGTTTTTACTTTGGTCCAGGTTTCACGTAATGGTAGAATATTCACTTTGCAATTTTCCTAATTGTGTAATTTTTAAATTTAATTTTGATAACTAAATAAAGATCGAATGAGTTATTCTAAATTTATAATTATTTGTTTGGCATCGTTTACCTAGGCAGTGAAACACCGGAGACTGCATAACACGTAAGTCGTATTTAATATTTGCATAAAATTACTTTGTGCTTATTTCTGTTTATTTTTATTTTATTACTTACAAAGATGTATAAAATAAGTTTTAAATATCGCCTTTACATTTTTATTTACCTAAGATGTAAACAACCCTCAATTAGCAATATAAACCATTTTTATTTCTATAGGAAATTACAGAAATAAAAGAGAAAAAAAAATACATAAGTAAAGATGAAAGTTTAGCAATTTTGTAAAATAGAGCAAGAGTTTTGTCTGTACCAATACTCATTTACAAAACATTAAGCATATATCTTTCTTACCAATGAACACTATGTTATCCAACCATCTCGTTTACGGAGGGATAGCTTCCAGTAAAGAAGGTTTTTTTTTTCGATTAAAAATTCAAAAAAAAAAAAATGGTAGTGGAAGGTTTTTCTTAAGGTTCATAACTACGCAAATTTATGAAAACAAACGGAAAATCTTTCATTTATCTATTAATGCACAGAATAATTCAATTAAATAAAATCAATGAAAGCAGCAGTTTGTACCAACGTATAAAAATCGTCAGAGCAAAGAAAGCAAGGCATTTAAGAGGGAAAAAATCTTTAGAGCGCAATACTTAAATCATTTACTAAATTGATCCAATAATGCATATAATTGAATTAAAGAAAAATAGTTCAATAGCTGAAATTGATGTTTTAAGTAAGCTTTTTTTTTCTTTTCTTGATTAAGTAAAGTTGTACTTATTCGCACTAAAAAATTTGCACTTTAAGTAAATATAAAGCCACAGGTCTCTAGTGTAGGAGACATTTGCACTCTCCTTTATCACTTCATATTTATAGTTTACTTCTTGAGTAAATTAATAACGAAATAGCCGAAGCACTATTTACTTTCTAGGAGCTTATGCGAAACATTCGTCTTCTTTCGATTGCAATAGAAAAGGACAAAATGCTACCTGTATTCGAAGCTTAGGTAGCTCAAGCAGTCACTAATTTCACAGCGCACTGTTACGCACTACTTTATTGAACATGAATTTTTAAACTAACGCAGAAGCTACTTATTTTTTTTTTTCAAAATGTTATTTTGTCAGTAATTATGTTAAAATATTTGATTAAACCACGTTTTGGAACTATTTTCATGACTGTGAAGCGTAGAGAACGGTTAAACAAAATTCAAAGGAAAGTTAACGATCCATACAAAAACTCGTTAATTTAACGTAATTAATAAACATCTTTGCACTTACTTTTACAAAATGGTAAAATGATTTGAATTTTGTCATTATTTAAAAAAAAAGGTCTTCACATACAAACTTCCTCGCCCAAGGGAAAATTTCTACTTTCCTTCGTTTAAATTATTTCCATTTTCTAACATGATTTTCTCTTTAAATCTATCCACTGTTATCTGTTCTTAACGGCATTCCCAAATCACTAATAATGAACGTTAATTCGGAAGTAAAAATTTGAAATTATGAAGACAGAATTTAAGAGCTGCGTATTTTTTAGCTGAAGAACGTATTCAGAATTCGCAAACTACACTCCTGTCGACTCCCAACGCCAAATACATCGAAACAGCATCTATCGGAGCTGCTTTGAAAAACTCATCACGGCAGCCCCCGTTAAAAGCTTTTCACGTATCCAAATAAAACCGCTTAAAGCAAACTGTCCCCACTCTCTAATTTAAGAAAGTGCGAGATCCGTTTTAATTAAAACACACTTTGCGCTTTCCCCCAAATTGCAATTTTACTACCACCTGCAAAGAAGACGGTAAATCCTGGATTGCAACTCACTATTAAGTAGCTCCGAATGACAGGAAACGATGCGTTTAATTCCATTGAAAAAAATGATTCGCCAGAACGATTGCAATTATAAAAGGCGTTCTTTAATTTCCACTCTAAACGAACTTCATTAAGTCAAGCCATTCCGCCGTTTAGTTTACAACCAGATAAATGGCGCGAAACGCGCAGAGATAATGATTTGCTTCGAACCTGTCCTTTTTGTTTCGCTGGGACTTAATGATTATCCAATAATCGCTGCTAAGCCGAGCAATGACGAGAAGATGATGCTATATTTAGAAATGTTCCTCTTTGTCCGCTCGCCAACCAGACAAGATGGGCTTTTTCGGAGGACTCATTTCGTTGCTGAAAGGAAAAACGCGGAGCGTTGCCCATAAATTTCTTTGCTTTGTTCTTGCTGTATCGATAATAAATGAATTTCTAATGTTTAGGCAAAAGAGTAGAAACTAAAAGGGAGAGAAGCCCTAAAGTAATACGGAATTTGCTTTCAAATGTCCGTGTTCGGCGTAAGGATAGGAGAGTCTTTTTCAGTTAACTCATTATTGAAAAATGTCCCTAACGTCAATAAAAGGCGAATCGTTAGAAAAAAAAATCCAGCATGAATTGCATGGTCAAATTTCAGCAAGGGAAGGAAGAGGGAAGGGGGAGGGTTTGCATTTCATAATGATTGAAGAAGTGGCTGATTGTAAGTTTTGTTTAAAAAATGAATTGGAACAGAAAAGTGTATGGAAAATTTACGCTTAATTTGGAATGTCACAAAAAATAATGTTTAGAATTAATTAAAACAAGTAAAAACATATTTATAATGATTGCATGATTTGTTTTAAACATTTAGAAAATAAATTGGTTTTCAAATCAAATAGAGCCAATTATCTGTTACGCATGACAATTTAAAATAATGCGTTAAAAATGCAGCGTTTTCGAATCAACGTAGTTCTTGGTATTTATATAACTAACCGAAATTATGTAGCCGAGAAACACATTTTCCAATTAGGATTGTTTGTATAAGTTATATTTAAATTCGTCGAGTACGTTTTTACGTATTTATTTAACACCCAATGAATAAAAAATTCTTCAAAGAAGTTTTTCCCACGTCGGTTTTGAGAGCAAACACGCAAATTATTAAGTGTGATTGCAGAATTTTTATTAATATATAAGCATAATAACAACTTACGACAGATAGACATCCCCGTGGATATATTTACCGGGAGAATACAATTATTGTAAAAACTATGAAAATAGTCAGTTAGCCACAAATGCAGTCTACACTAATCGCATTTAAAATGCATCTCTTGAATTTGATCACTAACACTTTTGAACGACTCATCGTACTTCGTGTATTGTAAAGTTAATGGATGATATTAACGTTTTATGTGATCCGCTTTCGCCATTACGGTAACATTACATCCGATAGTAGCCGAACTAATGTCGCATCAGCTGTGACGTGCATTTAATTATAGTTAAAATGTATCTATACTACACGTATGCGTTACAGAGGGGCTTCTTAATTATTTGTTTCCCGTGTTTAAAATGACACAGACGGCAAAGAGTGATACTCTGCGTTGCAAATGTACAACAGCGTAAAATTAAGGAGAAAATGTCATGATCAATTATGATAGTCAAGACAAATGTAATTTATTATACAGGGTGTCCACTCCAATCGTGGACCAATAGCTAATTTCTAAACCGTTAGAGGTAAGCATATAGTTTATTTAGGAAAAAATCTCCAAATTACGAAAGGAATTTTGGGTCCATTCAATGTTTTTCAAAAAATCAAATTTTGAAAGAGTTACGAAATTTAAATTTTTATACAGCCCTCGAGTCCTATCAATCATATTTAGCAAAACATTCTTGACACTGTAACGTTTAAAACTAAAAAAAAATCACTCTTCTACCACAAAAATTGACCGAGTTATGACGTTTTGAAAAATCAAGATTTTGCATTGTTTTATGACGTCATCGAGAGATCACTTAAGGGACCGTTTGCGAAATCCTTCAAAATCTTGATTTTTCAAAACGTCATAACTCGGTCAATTTTTGTGGTAGAAGAGTGATTTTTTTTTTAGTTTTAAACGTTACAGTGTCAAGAATGTTTTGCTAAGTATGATTGATAGGACTCGGGGGCTGTATAAAAATTTAAATTTCGCAACTCTTTCAAAATTTGATTTTTTGAAAAACATTGAATGGACCCAAAATTCCTTTCGTAATTTGGAGATTTTTTCCTAAATAAACTATATGCTTATCTCTAACGGTTTAGAAATTAGCTATTGGTCCACGATTGGAGTGGACACCCTGTATAGTATACGCTGAAATGTTCTCTACACTAGCGCAGACGTAATTTACCTTTTGGGGGGAGTGATCAGGAGTCCTAATCTGCATAAAAACTACCATAACCTTTTATTTGGTCATGAAGTCCTTAACCCATTAATGTCTAACGTCCCTTTTTAGGGACGGTGCAAAAAGTGTGTCTGAATTTACCAAAAATGAACATTTCAATCAAATAATAGTGTTCAATCATTACTTTGGTATTGTTACAATACATTATTAACTGATTGCAGCACATAATCATTGTAAAGTGTGTTCTGTAGCCGTTTTGTTATGATCTTTATCAATAATTACATCATTCACAATCTCAAGAACAAAAATCTAAGTTTTTTATATTATTCCCAGCGTCCCAGTTTATGTTAATTGCTGCTTTTATTTCCTTTTATAAAATGTCTTTTTAAATATTATATCGTGGGCAGAAAAAACGTTTTAGTAAAAAATGCATGTACCATCTAATGCCTAGCGTCCCTTTTTAGTGGTGAATTGATTTTTTAATTAAAAAAAAAATACATGATATTTTTAAAGTTATTTTTCCTGTCCATTAAACACTATTAGTAACCTGTATGCGAAATATCTTCGGAAAAAAATGTCAGGCATTATTGGGTTAACCATACATAAGTTATCATACTAGAATTTTCAATTTCTGCAAAAATCAAGGACTCTGGTAAGGTTTTGCCATCCTCTCCTCCCTGTTACCTACACAAGTTTACTAGCCGTCCAACTTGTTTAGTAGGGGGCCACGTGGACCTAGAGGTAGAGTACTCTCCTCGTAAGCAGGTGGTCGCAGGTTCGAATCCCGCCTTGTCCATGCATGTTATTTCATCCTCTTTGTGCCGTAAATCTGTCCTGTGTTTGTCAGGAGGCAAAGCGCATAGCACGCAGTCCTCATGTATGTTGAAGCTGATGGCTTCTGAAAAAAAAAAAAAAAAAACTTGTCTAGTGGTCAGAGACGTCTGATCGGGTTGGAAAGATCCCGGGTTCAAATCCCAGCTCGAGCATAGATGTCTTTATTCTCTCTCCTGTCCTTGTCCTTTCTCAGTGTGAATGCATTGTTATACCGCGAATGGTTGCCTACTCTATAAAAGGGACCTTATGGCATGTGTGTCGGACTTTACACCCAATCACGGTACAGTTTGAAAAGTGAAGCATCGTTGCCCAAATTGCCATACTTGCTGGCACAAAACAACATGTTTACTAATTTAATTAGCTTAAAAACTTCAAATACTTATTTCAATAGTCCCTATTCGATATCCATACATGCAAAATATTAGGAAAAAAAATCTACTTCTGTTTAGGAAAAGAGGAATGACAGGAATTTCGGAATGTACTTCTTCCTATCTAAGAAAAATAAGTAGTCGCATAATATTGTAATTTACTGGATTAGCAACTGAGTTCCATCCTACGATCTTTCTATGGCAAGTTTGTTGTTTTTTCATAAGTAACAGAATGATTAGTTTATTATCTTAGAAGGGTATTTATTTCATAGAAAAAAGGTTCAGTATAGAAATACATATTTCTGCAACGTTTTTCTGTCCCATTTGTTTATTTTTCTTAAGCAAAAACTTTTCGCTAGGACAGTTGTCATAGCCGGTTAGATTGCTCATACAATTTACTTTAATTATTGTACTAATTAATTCATTCAAATTTGCATAGCAAGGCATTACACTAAGTATCTGTTACGCAAATATTTTATGTGTCAACAAAAAGTTTTATACCAAAGTAACGTGTGAATTTTCATACACATAAACAAGCGAATTATATGCCTGAATAACCGGTTAAATAAAGGTGAGTAAAACTATTAAAATTAGGCAAATAATGCATTTCGCACACATATTCACGATAAATATATCTTTCAAAGCACCGAAAAGATTTTTTCGCTCCCATGTAATAAATAATATTTGAAATTATTTCAAATCTTAACAATTTATACACTCTTGAATAAATTGCCAAAAGTATTTCCTACAGACGCAAGATTCTGAATGAAATATGCCCATTATAGCCTAACAAGTTAGGTCTGTCAACAAAGAAAACTAAAAACAGCTTTAATTTCTCGAGCAATTTTCTAATAATTCTCGAGACAGCGTTTATAAAGGAAAATTTTTGAACCCTAAATAATGCGGGAAATTAGTTTATTATAATTCCCCACTGAGGTTATTTCGAGCTGTGAAATCGAAAATCGGAAAAGTAAGAAAATAAGATGAAAATAACCCTCGAAGCATTTAAAATTACAATACCATGTTTAATGATGGGAAAATATGCTGTTGAATATTCAGATATTCAAATTTAACTTATTTGCATCAGAAAGTGATTTGAAGCGATTAAAAGTTTTTAAGTGTTACAGCAAGATATTACACACTGCGCTTCATGTTTCTTTCTTGACAAGGGGTGTTATGCGTCTAAAAATCGAAATACGTGCATTTCATAGAAATAAATCTTCAAATATGGTAATTCTTTGTATTTAGCGGAATTCATTTTAGCTAAAATATCGATTTTACAGTGAAATAACTTTGTAAGAACATGAGGGGTCTGTTTCTGATAGTAAAATCCCTCCCACTCTATTTTCATTTTTCTTTGCTAAACATAATCTAGTGTTCAGGTTTTCTAATAAAAAAATATACAATATGGGCTTGCTAAGTTCTAGGACTAGGGCTAATACAACGGATTGAATAATAAAGAACAAACATACGTGTGAAAGTCCTAAAAATAGTCATCTCCGTCATGCACACATTTTTGTTCACGGTGGTACATATTCTGAAAACACGCCTAGCAGTCCTCTGAAAATATGATTTGAAGTTGAACAGTTAGGTTTTTCTTTATGTTGTCTATGTCCTAAATTGAAAAACAAAGACAGCAATACTTTTTTCTTTATGTTGTCTATGTCCTGCCTACAGAGTGGTGTAGTGGTTAAGAAGCTAGCCTCTCACGCCTAAAGGCGCGGGATCAAATCCGACTCCAGTTGGTGGATTTTCATGATGCAGAAAATCGACAGCGTCCATGTGGTATGGTTATTCGGCATGTAAAAGATCCCTCGAGTACTTGTTTGGCTTATAGTATCTCTTGGAAAAATTAATCTCCTAGTGTAGTTTCGCATCGAGTAGAGCGAAGGTGCCTCCCTCAAGTGGGGAAACTGGGCGTCAAAATTATCGTGGCAACGGCATTTCGCCGATGGTGGTGCCACATGAAAGAAAAGATGCCGGTCTTGGGGAATGCACTAGGTCTACAAATGGCAAGAAGCTAAATGCAACCTCATTTGAAACAAACAATGTCTATGTCCTGAAAGTGATACTTTTTCAGAACTTCCTACATATTTTCACGTTCCTACACATTCCAATGCACGTTTCTGATTTTTTTCATTCATTAAATACACGTACAGTCCCGGAATAATAGGCACAGAACAAAACTTAAGACTGCTGTGAAAGGGCATCTATTTCAAGATTTGGAGGACATAGAAAACAACGCAACCGCTCAACTTTAAAACGTATCTTCTGAGAACTACGAAACGTGCTTCCAGAATTAGTACCGCCATGAACACAGGTGTTTGAATGTCGGTTATGACTATTTTGAGGAACAGCCCTAGTCCTGACATTTGATAGACCCACACAGCTTGTAGTTCTCGGAATATACAGAGTGTTGATTTTGAACTATTAAAAAGAGCTTCGCTTTTAATTTTTCCTTAACTCCTTTAAAATACTCGACATCTTTCTAAAGACATGAAAACGTATTCAGATACAGTTGTTATTGCCCTACTTTTATTTCAGATCATTTTCCGTAATAACTTTCTTTAGAAAATACGTTCAACTTTCACAACCCCCTCCTCTTCTTGAATTATAGGTTATGCCATATTACCAGACAAATCAAAGAAATTGTGAATAAATAAATAAATTCCTTAAAAATTGACGGTTGTGCAAGAAGTACATACAGTCACTTTTCAAAAACAGACTGTTTTAAAAGATTTAAAGTATTAATCAGAAATGTATTTTAAAGTAAGTAATTACGTTCTCCTTAAGGAAAGTTTTCATTAATTAGATATCACTCATAATAATTACTGACTTGAATTACTTTCGCGAGTAACCCTTTTTACCAGTGAAATTCTTGTCGTAGTCACTAAACCAAAGTTAACAACTTAATTTGCAATAATAGGAGCAAAATTTTCCATATTCTACTCACGCTATTTCAAGTTTGTGCAAGCATTAAAAAAATCAAGTGTTACGCCTTTTAATTTTTATTTCAGCAAGAATTGTATAGTCACCGTATATTCTGCATATTTCCCTAACATTTTATCACAACCCTAATTCCAGATACATAAAATTCTTAGAGTTTCTGTCTCATCTACAGTAGAAATCGTTTTAGGCTAAGTCTGAGATCTAAGGTGTGCTCATCTATTTAAGCGACTGAAACTATTGAATCGAACAAAAATGAAAGCAAACAATTTTGCAGATGACAACGACGATGAATATGAAGTTCTAGTGAGGATAAGACATCAATCAAACATTTTATGTAGCTGTTATTAGGGCTATCAATAAGTAAAAAGTAAAAACAATATAGGTGAATCAATATGAGGAGGAAAAATTTTCCAAGTAATTATCACTTTAACTTTTTTTGTTATATTTTATGAATTACTCAAAAATGTTCACACACACACACACACACACACACACACATATATATATATATATATATATATATATATATATATATATATCGTAAATAAGAGAAAAACATAACCTCGGCATCAAAAAATTCATCCTCACTCTTCCTACAAAATATGTTCCTACAGAAATCCTTCCTGCAACAAATTCCCTAGAGTGTACTAAAAAAGCAGAATGGCAACTATATATATTTATATATGTATTTTCCTTAATATATTAGAGATTTTAAAACAATTCAAAGTATTTTAAAAGCAAACTACTGTTAGGACAATCGGTATCAAGAGACAGTACTAAATGTATTTTTTATCATTCAAAGACCTCTCTATTTTTTTCTAATGCTTTTTAATTGTTTTTTCTTATAAGACATGTGAAAGTAATAACCAAAGGACTTAAAATTGAAGTTGTTTAGAATTAATTAAAACCATAATCTGTTTTAATTTCTTTTAAAATTTCCGAAACGTAAGGATATTTTAATTAGTTTTATGACAGAAAATTTTTAACAAAAGCAAGCGAATACAAAGCTTTTAGAAATTAATCGCTTTTTTAATATTCTGGGTATTTTAAACAAAAAATGAGATAAAAGTTCATCGATTTTCCTCAGCATTTCATATTAGTTGTTTAATCATTTAATACAAAAAATACTTAAAAATAAAAGTAAAAAAAAAAAAAAACATGGAGCGAAGAATACATATGCAGACACGAAAAGAACAGATAAACATATGAAACTAAATTTTGTGTCTTGTGAACGTTCTAAAAATTAAAAGCAATTGAAATAATTTTAATTGGGAAAAAAATTGCAGGTTTTTTTTTTTTTTAATTCTCTGTGAGGTGAATAAACAAGGTTGTAAATATTTTCGGATAAAGGTATCAAACACAAAAAAGTACGAATTTAAACACCACAAAGAAAGATGAAACCACTATTTTTTCCATAAATACCGATCAAAATAATTTGAATTGAAAATATTGTACACATGATTGAATATTGAATACATTTTCGTACGCAAAAAAATATATTATGTTCTCTTTGCTTCAAGAAAACCATACTCTTCACATGTTAAAAGCTTTCAGATTTGAATAGCACATTTTTGATTATTTCATTCTATATTTTGTAACTCGCATGTAGTTCTTCTCGTCACAATTATACATTTCTTGGCGGAAAATAATTTTGGGCTGCAGTTTTCTTTTATTTATGTTGGCAGGAGAAGGAGAGGGGGAGAGAGTTAACAAATCCTATTCAAGAAATTTAAACAGTTGCAACTTAATAGCGACGCAATTTTTTTTTGTCATTTATGCCACCATTTTTTTTCTAGCGAAATAAATAAATTTAGACAAAAACTGTAATCATGGTAATGCTTAATTATTTATTTTGACCCAGTATAACTCAGTTTCTTTTACATTACAGGAATTCAGTTCTCAGAAAATCGAACTTGCTGTTGGAATGTCTGATTTGACAAACTGTCACACACAGAGGAATTCCTCATAAGTTGAATGCAATGCCTCAAACATAATCCATAATAACGACTCCTAAGGAGAAGAAGAATAAAATACTCTTCTATTCAAACTGAAATATTACAAAAACATTAAACAATTACACTATTATACAAGATGAATTTTAGTGAAACGGAAATGTTTTGCTCTTTCATGCTTTCTCATTTTTGCAAATGGCTAATGAATCAACGAATGCTCGGCAATCAATAGTAATAATATCAAGATTTAGCTGCATCCGGTTAAAACGGGAGACACTTGTTTGGCCTTGAATCGGGTACTGAATTCTACTCGGATATGGAATAATAAGTGATTTAAAAGATTAAGGGTTTTAAAAGATTAAGAAAATATTTCCCACAGTAAAAACCATTTGATTCGGAAGCTGTTTTATATCTAATGTCTATGGGGATGCAGATATTACATTTTACTCTGGAATAAAAAGTGCAGAACGAGGTACTCAAACTCACCCGCGTGGCATCCGGTTAAAACGGAAGACACTTGTTTGGCCTTGAATCGGGTAGTGAATTCTACTCGGACATGATATGGAATAATCAGTGATTTAAAAGATTAAGGGTTTTAAAAGATTAAGAAAATATTTCCCACAGTAAAAATCATTTGATTCGGAAGCTGTTTTATATCTAATGTCCATGGGGATGCAGATATTACATTTTACTCTGGAAGAAGAAGTGCAGAACGAGGCACTCAAATCTCCACCCGCGTGGCATCCGGTTAAAACGGGAGACACTTGTTTGGCCTTGAATCGGATACTGAATTCTACTCGGACATGATATGGAATAATCAGTGTATCGAGTAATGAGGGAAACCAATCTGCATTCAGCACGGAACACTTATTGATCATCAAGTTGCATATCGCTTCCTTACACATAGCACCAAAAACCTCTAGATACTTCACATCACAACACTTTACTTTGGTTGTGCTTCACATAAATTGGCTTAAAACTTCGAATGATATTACTGAAATGAGTATCTTATCAGAACTAAGCTGTAAGAGTGCCTCTTTTCTTGTGAGTTGCAAAGTTTTTTTTTTTTTAAACTCTTTCTCAAAGTTTCATATAAAGAAACTGCAATAAAAAATCTACATTGCTTTTGATTTTTTTTTTGCGTGTGGTATGCTAAAGATTGTTGCAGGAGTTGAGCGCCTATTTTAAAGCTTTAATGTACCATTTTATTTCGTTCATTTGTTATTTAATCAAACGCTATATTATATATGTTAATGATAAAAGTATAATTCGGTAAGCCATGGGAAAAAAAAAGTGTGTGTGTGTGTGTGTGTGAGAGAGAGAAAGAGAAAAAAAAAGAAGCACGTTATATTCAGTCTAATATCTTTACACTAAATACTGTAAGAAAATCAACCTTGCTTAAAATAATATGCATCTTTAAAAGAAACAAAAAGACAGCTTTTACAAAGTGCCTCACAACAGTAGTAGAATTTCCGAAACACAAAACAAGTTCAACATTTTACAGAGAAAATAAAGCAATTGCAAAAGTGGAATTTTAAAAATATTACTGGCTGCAAATGGTCACTTTCCGTGGAGTTTTGCATTATGAGTTAATGGAGCACGATGTAATAAAAATACGTTATAAAACTCTTGCTCATAGTTATTTTTTGAAAAATGTTTTACAACATAAAACGAAAAATAAATTTGTTACAGAAAATAAGCTCTTCGGCATACGTAAATTATAATGTCACTTTATATGCAACATATTGCTTTTGAAACTTCAAAATTTAGAATTTGTATGTGTGTAAGCGTGACTAATATTTAAGCATACCAAAATCATTAAAAGGATAACTATTGATAATTCACAAATCTAAGTATTAAAACATAAATCATCTGACTATAACTATTTAGAAATGATAGCAAGTCAGCAGAACATTAAGTCCGAAAGATATCACCAAAGAAAGAAAGGAGACAAATAAAAATAATAACTGCGCTTTTTCATGTGAAAAATTGATGATAATTTTTACTACCATAAACTCGATTTTTGTCTCAATAATTTATATTTCATGACTTTCATCTGTCAGGTGTGACGAAAAATTTTCACAGACACTCCAGTAAAGTCTATTGAACTTTTGTTTTTAATCAGTGGCAATAAATCATGTGACTAACTAAGTAAAGATCACAAAGCAAATAAAAGGAGCGAACGTCAGCTACGCTTTACAAAATAATAATAATAATAAACCCAAGCAACCTTGATTGCTAAAAAAGAAAGAAATCAGCACATGTTGTCTTTTTACGTAAACAACCCAAAGTTAGCTGTGGGGAAACGTATTGTATTTCTATACATTTTATGAGGTCAATCTACCTTTAAAAAACTAGCTGTCGTAGCCGTCACGAAACTTTCTTCTATATCTATCTTATGAATTCCAGTTACAAAATAAAATACGTACTCGTCCGAATAATTGGAGACAGCTCAAATTTCCCAATTATCGTAATAACCCTGCAAATGCAGAATCAATGAGCGAAATTGGAAATCATTGCAAAAGCTTTGTTTAGATTAATTGCAAACATTTTATTTGTTAGTAAAAAGAAATTAATTTTCAGCTGTTTTGATAATTAAATAGCGTGAAAGCGATTTTTTAATGAATTAATTTTTCGCATTGTTGACTAAGCGCAAAAATCACCCCACCCTCCCCCTAGGGTGATTGGCGCCAAAATTTAATCGATGCTTGCTTCCATATTGGGTTAGTGTTATTCCAAAGTTCATTCAAATCGCAGCAATATTTCCCGAGATACAGTAGGTGCAATGACAAAATAAGCACTTTTGATTGCTCCACCCCCCTTTGAGATATTGACACACAAATTGAATCAGCACTTGTACTCAATAGGGTCTACCTATGGACCTATTTTCGTTTGATTCCACCGGTTACTTTCTGAGATATAGCAGTCACCCCCGCGCAGAACACGTGCGATTGCTCCACCCCCCTTCGAGATATTGACAAACAAATTAAATCAGCACCTGTACTCAGTAGGGTCTACCTATGGACCAATTTTCGTTTGAGTCTGCCTTTTACTTCCTGAGATATAGCAATCACCCCCGCGCAGAACACGTGCGATTGCTCCACCCCCCTTGGAGGAATTCGCTAAACAAAGTCAGGTGCACCAGTTCACATGGTGGTACATATGTGCAAAAATTTTTGTTCGATTTCATGTAGTAGTTTTTGCTCTAGCGCGGCCACAAAAACTGGTCACACACATACAGACTCACAGACAGACAGACACACAGACAGACATTTTCCAAAAATGGTCGAAATGGACTCAGCGCACCTCAAAACGTGCAAATCCGTCAAAATTCGACATTCGAAAATTTTCACGAAACCAATACTTTCTACTATATATTAGATATAGAAGAAAGTAAAAAGGAGAAAAACCTGCTAAATGAGTTTTGTATAAGGCTCACACCTAAGTTTAATTTTATGTCATAGTTGAACTGGTTGAGCATGATATTTTTCTAAAGTGTTTTTAGCGTATCAGAAACAAATAAATTCAGTTCACTTTTTTTTTTTTCAAATTTTTTTATGTTTATTTCATTTTGATTATTTTTTTTTACTTTTTGTTAATGAAATTGCAGTGAAATATTCTTCCATTTAAACTCGTAAAAAATGGTTGTTAATTATAGACTCAACTTGCACGTCACATTTTTACGGTAACTATAAAATCATACCGGTACTCAATATTGTTACACACTGAAACATATATAACAGCTTCTAACCTTCAAACTTAACTGCAGAAAAAAAACAGTAGTTTTAATGAAACTTTCAAAATATTGCATAGTTTATTGTAAAACTGATCGACATTTTCTTTTTTCGAGATTACTGAACGTAACAGAAACGCAAGATAAAGTTATACAATGTTTTTTTTTCTTCTTCTGAAAAGCCAGGAGTAGTTATTCATGCGAAACATACATGAATAAAACAAATACTTATTTATTTAAAGCGAGAAAAGACTTCGGTGACAGTTGCAACTGTATCTCCAACTCGACCAGAACACTTTTTACGAGGTCGTTGAGCGCCGAAATTTCTCCGGAAAATTTTTCCCCGCTCCCCAGCAACCGAAACAGTGCAACCGAACTCAAAAAAGGCGTAAAATCTTTGGGCAAAAAGGTGGCCATCGAAATAAAAAGTGAACCTCCCAGTAACAGATGTGGAATAGCCTCATCTGAATATCAAAATCCGTCGGTCTCAAGCGCAAGTGATTTGTGACCACACGCGAGACGTGCTTTTGAAGATACAAGCCTCTTTTATGGCCGCCCGTTTCTTTCCCAGTCCCATTCTGTGCTTCACCTAGACTTCCGAGAGAATATTTTCCCTGTATTTTGTCCCGTCTTCTGGCAGGTGAATAAGATTAAAATAAGTAAAATAAGGAAAAGCGCTTTTAAGAGTTTTTCATCTTGACACTTAAGGGGAAGAATCGGATTGAAATATTTTCATTTGGGTTAGTGAATAAAATGAAATGTGGAGGACTTGTAGTTTAGCATTAACTGCCAAGCATATGTGAAATTTCACTGAATTTGGGAACATTATCTCCCTTCCACTTAAAGACTTAAAACAACTTTTATCTTTTTTTCATAACTATGCATCTTAATGACAATTCCAATCCCGTAGTTCATTTTCAAGAACTTAATCAATATGAATTATTTTGGATTAAAATAATCTTCATTTAGGAACTTGTAACAAAAAATTCTGCAATTTTATATCCTGACTAGCTGCGTGGCCCGGCGTTGCACGGGCTACATCTGTATAAATGTACGATTCAACACAATACCCAATATAAAAATACCACGCACTTTTATTATGTGTTTAGAAAAGTACCCATGTTGTACTAAACTATGACAAATCAAATTATTTCTTAAGATTAGTAACTATATGCAACTATTAAAAAAAAAGTTAGACTCATTTGAAGCCAACGTATATATGTGCTACATAAGGGAAAAACGTTAAAAGAGTAATTAAACACTACTCAATATAAAAATACTATGCAATTAAATTATGTGTTTAGTACCAATGATACAAAATAGTAAAAACGTTACAAAAATGTAACGAATTATATTATTTACTTAGTTTAGTAACTATCTTAAATCATAAAAAAAGAAGGTTTGACTTATTTGAAACCTACTTACCTACCTATTACATAAGAAAGAAAAAAAAAGTCAAAAGAATAAGAAAACAATACCCTATATAAATATACTATGGTTTTAAATTATGTGCTTAGTTAAGTACATGAGGAAAACTATAATAATAAAGTTACAAAGAACAACCAGAAATGAAGAACAAATACTAGCAATTCAGAAATAAGGAAGACAAAAGTTAATAGAAAAATCCTTCAAAACAAATTATATACCTGAATATCAAAGAAAAACACGAAAACCATTTCGTGATCTGAGCCATGTGGCAAGAGGCAAGACTCTCGAGGCTAGAGCAATTGTCAACAAGCGCTCTCTACATAGTTGCTAAAAAAATAATTTTAACGAACGGCATCTCTCGAGAAGAGTGGAAACTAATCCACATTAAAAGGCAAATCATTGGAAATCATTGGAGTGCAAACTATAAGCTCCCCGTTTGAGCATCTGCTTGATTGTCAGCCATTGAATGTAGAGGGTGCCTCCACAGTTGCAAAAGCTTAACAATACTCTTTATGCGCGCCATCTCTCGAGAAGAGAGGAAACTAATTATTTTCGTAGAGTTTATTATTTTTTACATTATTATTTTTAGTCATAACAATAACTCCTATAGCCTAAAGTTCCCCAACAGAAAAAGAATTTTTCAAATCGAACCAGTAGTTCCTGAGATTAGCGCGTCCAAGCAAACAAACAAACAAACAAATTCTACAGCTTTATATTATTAGTATAGATTTATATTTTTGATTTCCAGTATTTTTTTCGCTTTCAGAAGGTGAATAAGATTAAAAAATAAAAAAAAAGCACTTTTAATAGCATTTCAACTTGGATAAAGAAAAGAGTAAGATAAAAATTATTTTCATAAGGGTCAGAAAATGAAACGAAATGAGACCGATTTAAAGTTTAAATAGAGTGGAACGTATTCGAAATTTTTACTAAATTTGCAGTCATGCTTTCTCTTTTCCCTTTTGGGACTTTAAACAATAGTTAATTTATCAATTTATATACATCTTACTGCCATTTTTATCCCCTTTCGTTGCTCTATAATGTTTAATCATTATTATCTCTCTGTTGGATTTAAATTAACTTCACTTGTGGGAAGTTACCACTAACATATTGACGTTATTTAAAATTATTTCTGAATGAATTATTGCAGCTTAAAGTTAAATTGTACTTTTCTAGAGTATAATTTTGCATATATTTGTCGACATAATTTACATTTTCCCCATTAAAGAGTTAAAATAATATTTATTTTTTTATAATTCCCTAACGGTGTTTTTTACTCCCACTTCGGCCATCAAATAAAAGTTAACAGAACAATAAACTCGAGTTTTGTTATAAGCTTGCAATAAAATAATAAGTTCAGCTTTCCTTCCGCACATGCAATAAAGAAATATTTTCGAACTATGCGAATTTAGGGCAAAGTGAAATAGTGTAGATAAATTATATTTTTCAAAATGAACAAATTATAAATGTGTTTTGAAAATTAACAGGAACGGTGTATTTTGCAGAAAAAATATTAAAACATTATTTTTCATTTTTGGTTGTAAATTTCTTACCTTAAAAAAGAGGGAGAAGGAGCAACCACTTCTTTTTTTCTGAAAAAGTGAAAAATGGAATGTATTTTTAATGAAAAAATTATATTTGGTTATTAAACATGTTTTTAATCAGATGAATGAGTAAGTAAAGGAATGAATGAGTAATTGAATAAATAAAGACATAATAAACAAATAAATAAATAAACTAGATAATGTATGAGAAAAAGTAAATGAGTCATTAAAAGAGTGAATAGGTAAGATAATAAATGAATAAGCAAGTGAATTAATATGTGAAGTAAAGAGACTGAAAAAAGGAATGAATGCATATGCGATTAAAGAAATGAACGAATAAGTAAACGAAATGAATTATTTTACTTCGCCGCTCGTGAACTTGACCAAATTTGCACAAAAACACAGCATTTAAACTATAAACACGCCTAACATTGGCTAAATAAATACTGCACTGGACATTAGCCAATCTCAGTTAATACTTAAAACGTTAATTACGAAAACTACATTGCTTTATGACAACAAACATTTTTGATAAACTACAATATTTTACAATACATGTATTAAATTTTGAAAATGAACTTGATCTTAGGAGCATTTTTTTTTTTTTTTTGACTGGAATTAACTATAAATTTTATAAAATGGACAAAATACTGATGGATGAATGGTGCTAAAAACTAAAAATACTTTAGCTTTTCACATTGCTCGTTATTTCAATTTCCCGACATTTCCCCTTGCTGAAATAAAATTATAAACTCCTCAGTCTATAAAGTTAAGAGATAAATAAATCGTTAAATTATGTTTTTAAATAAATGACTTTTATAAAGATTTATAGGGTTTTTTTTTTTTGTTTTTTTGTTTTTTTTTTTTTTTGCTACTAAACACCTGTTAAAAATTATAATTCTGGAAAAATTAAATCACCACTAGAAAAGTTACAAAAGTTAATTCCCATCAGAAAACAAGGCGTTGGATTGAAAAATTACCAATTGGTTTTTAAACACAGCCTTTTTTTTTTTTTTTTGCTTTGAATTAGACTTGAAGTTACAGAACACATAAATACTTTTTCATTTGAGATTAGGGCCAAAAGTTACATGCTTTGTCAATTTAAAAGCTGCTGACTTAAAATTTGCTTTAAACTAAATCTTCGTCTGCTAAAGTATTGAAAAACCATTCTGCTAATTATTAACGACAAGTGCGACTCAACAAAATCTGCTAAAATTGAAATATAGTTTTCTTACTCCAGAAAATGAAGGTTACGTAATCATCTCAAAGTTAAAATATAAATATTACTTTGCTTGCGAAATTACTTTTTTATAGTAAAACTCTATGCATAGTTAGTGCTATTACGATATCATTATATTTGGCTAAGTAGATGTTCCTACAACTTATAAATTTTATTACATTTAACTGGTTAAAATTTAACAAAATATGTTTTAACTGGAACTAACCTTAGTTTCATTATAAAGTTCTTTTAACAAACATTTTCCAAGTACAAAATAAAACATCAAATGCAAGACATTCATAGCTACAGAGATATAATTTATACTAAGCGATTTTTAAAAAGAAATGTTATTAAAATCTGCACATAATTTTCTATATCCACATAAAACAATATCCTTTTCGGAAACAATCCAGAAAACTAAAGCTTTATAAATTCTTGTGTCTCTTCATATATCAGAATCTTCTTAAAGTGAATACATGTAGCTCACGAAAAGGTTAAACGATTTCTGCATTTTAAATTTGCAGACTTTAGTATTATAAGAGAGATATTGTTTGAAACTCAACAATATCTCTTATAAACGACGAGGTTAAAGTTTATTCAGCTTGGGAAATTTTAATGGTAAATTCTCTCTTACCACCCGCTAAGTTTCTGGCTCACGTTTAAATGAGATATTAAAGTTTCAACTGTTATTCATGCTTGGTGAGTTGATATGGATTTTACAAGCGGCTGTTATATATAAAGGGAGAAAACTTTATTTTTCGGGATGCATTTGCACAAACGGGTTGCAGAGTAGCACATACAAAGTGAAAGTCACATTTCACTTCCAGCCTTTGGTTATTTTTGTAAAAGATTTTTAATACTCAAAGCCAAAACTAAGCCTACATAAAATCTTATAAGCTTTTCAAAATATTTTTATTTTTGGGACTGACAGAAGTTTTGAAGAAAATAAACAAAGTAAAATTAGGAAATTAAGTTTAAAGGTACATGTAATTTAATATTAGACATGCGCTAAGACATAGACTTTATCAAAATGCACTACACACTATAGTATACACTAAAATTTTGAGGCACGGCGCATAATCACAGACTAAATCACTAGCTTTTTGATGCAACAATTTCGATTACCTTACTGTCACCACTAACACCTTACTCCTTTATTTTATCTCTAGAATACAACTACAAAATTTTTCTAAATAGAAGCTTTGTCAAAGCGTTACGTCAAGATTATTAAGTATCTAAGGCAAGAATACATTATTTTTGACAATTTATGCATCAATAAGCAATATTGCGAAAGTTTCCAATTTATTACACTCAATAAAAGGGCAAAATACTTAGAGATAAAAATAAAAGAAAAGAGGGGGTATTAAGAAACAATAAACCTTTGTCCAAATTTGCCCTTTCTTCCAGGACACAAAATTTTCAATCATATTCTTAAGTTTAACAGCCACCTGCGAAATGATTTAATGATTAATAATAACACTTGCTCTTCATGAAGTTATTTTAATGATCATTGTAATTATTTAAAAATAAGACTCATGTAGTTTTTAAATGCTTAATTTTTATTTATTTTGAAATGTTGCACATCTAGTCTCTGACCACAATAATCTGAGTAGATTTTTTTAGGAAGTACTTTACTTAAAATTCTTGTCTTGATTAATTCCACTTGTACACCTTTTGTAGAGTTACTCATAGTAAATTTTAAGCTTCTGTGATTGAAAATGACGGAACATGTTTCAAATTAATAGTTACGGATACATAATTAACCTGTTTTTGAACATGTGCTAATTTAAAATGAATCTTTATAGCTCATTGTTGCTATTTAAATATCTTCCTTTGAAAATAATGTTTATATGAACTGCTTATCATTAAAGGTCTGAGTAGTATTATTTGTGCAGAATTATCGTTAAAAATGCTTTTGGAATTCATATAAATGAAGATGTGCTACGAGTATCTAAACACTTTAACATAACACTTAAATATAAAACGTTTGATTTCGTGCACTTGCAAATTATTCGCAATATTATCTTTGTTTTCCGTTCTGAAATTCTGAGTTTCCAATTTAAAAACTTTCAAGTAAGTAGTAAACACCTCTTTTATTATGATCACTCTGCATAGCATTTTCAAATATAAAATAGTAGGAAATAAGACAAAAAACTCAATTTTTGTCCATTTAAATTGAATAAAAAAGGCGAGTAACAAAGGTTAAAAAATTGCGCAGTCAGAAATAATTATATTTTATCAAGGCACCGAAGGCCAATAAAACAGATAAAACCCCATTGAGATATATCGCTATCTATTGTTAAATTGCGAAGAATGTCTTCATTCTAATTAGAATTTACTTCATTATTTATTTTGATAGTTATAATTCAATTTATTTTACCCATATTGTTTTCTAGTTATTCCCTAAGCAATTCAAAAAGTTCTTTGTTGCATATAAAGTTATTTGGTTAGATTAAAACTATTGAAGCAATAAGTTCTTTGAAAACAGCGAGAATAAAAATTGTTGTGCATGTAAATAACTAGATTCAGAAAGTTATTAAAAAGTATTTTTCAAGTATTATTACTAAACACATTTAAATTTGGTTGTAAAACAATGTACTACCAATAGATACTCAAAATTTGAAAGCACGAAATTATTTTGGTAAAAGCGCAAATAAAAAAACATAAATAAAAATGAGTAAATTAAAACCAGATGAAATGCTTACTCCTTGGTTAAAAAATAGTTTGCTATTTATGTATTAATGTCTTCATATTATTGTTATCATTCCTAAAAAGCACCAACTTTCGTTCCTTCCACCCCCTGCTGAATGGCACAAAATATTATTTCACGACTTTGCACTTTCCATTTTGCAGCAAATCATTTTGTTTTGTCAATTTTAAAAGTTCCCTTCCATAAGACGGCTTATGAGAAAACGTCAGAAAACATTTTTTTTTCTCGTTCTTAAACCAGTTTTTTCTAAAGGAAAATTAATTCAAGAGTTTGTCCCAAATGTTCGCTTTAAAAATACACGAGTTACAGAAACGGAAGCCTTTGCTCCTGAAAAAAGGGAGAAAAAGAAGTGGAAATTGATTTTAGTTCCATTTGCTTCTGTATATTGGTTCTAAAGTTGGCTCTTGCAGACTGTTTGTCTTTCTCAACAGTCAACAGCAATATCCTTTCGCAAAGGTATTCCTCAGATAATTGCCATGTTTTATCTGACCTTAACTTCTTTAAAGAATGTTTAGTTTTCTTTTCTCTTGCTTCTCCTTTCATCAGTCTTTGAATATTATCGATTTTATTCAAGAATCTTTATATTCAATCATTGAGTATATTTAGGCATAATTTTCGAAGACTGCACCATAAGGTTTACCTACTTTGCTCAAGCACACAGAACTAATATGGACGTTCCCATCGATTTATTCAAGAAAATGGGGATGGTAAAAGAGGCATTGAAATGAAACAAACTTGGTTTGAGAAAAGATAGAAAGTAGTTTTTCCTTCAAGATTTTTCCCTCGGCTAACAAATGTATTTTTATTGGATCAAAGTTAAATACGAAGTTTTTATGTTATTTAGGGAATACAAAAAAACATACATTTCGTTTGAATCGTTATTAAAACAAAAACATTATTTATCAATTTAGAAATGCTGTCATAGCAAATATTGCATCGTATAACTTTTGTTTCACTATAATAATATAATTTTTATTTTGTTCTTGGATTCTCAGTTATATGTCTATTGCTTTTGGAAATCGTTTACACACATCAAGCTATTAGTTCTCCCTAACCTATGTAAAAAATCTTGTGTTTTCACATACATTTTAAATTACTTTCATTTTAAATAATTTTTCCCGATTAAATAATTAGAACTTTAAATATATATTTCTTCAAAATCTGATCTGTGTATTTCTTGTATCTCTAAACCGAACGAGACTGGTGCTCTAAATGAGGCTATGTCGACTAATATGGTCAACTCTCCATTTTTCTACGTAGAACATCAAAAAGTAGCTAGAATGTGATTTTATAGTCATCAGAAAGCCTAACTAATCATTATACATTATCAACAACCAGTTTGTTATCAATAGGTGAAAATAAAACAAAGGTTATTATGAAAGAGTATTGTCAAAATTGACTACGCTAGTTTTTTTTTTTTTTTCTTTCTTTCTTTTTTTAATTTTCTTGGTTCACTCCAGTTTACGAGTGTAAAAAAAAGTTTTTGATTGTTTTCGAAAGCCTACTTTATGTAGTAGACAAATTTAAACAGAAAGCAGTTGCTGTGTGCCGTAATTGTTTCCTGTGATTTGAAAACCCTAGAAAATGTGGATTGATAACACTCATTGGTCGTATAAAGATTAATATTCCCCTACCACGACAACAAAAGATCGTGTGGATGATATGATCATGGGCTGTTTTGCTGCATATGCTGCACTTATGTGCGGCGGAGAGACCAAAAAATAAAAAAATCGGACTTGTCAGTGTCTCGACTGTGACCATCATAACTCTTTCTCCTATCTACTGAACTAAATTTGAAATTTTTAAGAAAGTTCTTCAGTTTATCAAATGCGGTTTAATATTTTTTTTCTACTGAACAAAGATTTTTTTGTTTGTTAATTTGATAGTACTTTTTAGCGTTTTTCAATGGCTGCCGTATTGGTCATTTGCGCCTTCGGTATAGTAGTAGTGTACTCGCTTATAGACCCAATAGAGAGGTAGATGTTGTATCTGACTATTTTTTTTTAATCGTTGTTAATTTTATAAATAAAAACTTATTTTTTTCTGCTAAAAGTTTTAATAAATTACAGTGAGTTCTTCTAGAACACTGTCCTTGATTTTGTATTCAAGACTAGCCAAAAGACCAGCAGACTCTCTGTTACAGAAGCAATAACGTAACTTTCCCACAACTTAACTGCAGAATGATTAAGGATATGTTGAAATAAGTTAACTGTAGCCTGTTAATAGCGATGATTAAATCTTAAAATAAAAAGCTTTGATTGGGTACGTTTTATTTTTGAAATTTTCGTACTTTATTCTTACACTTATTAACATTCATAAGATGTGTTTCCATATGCGTAAATAAGGTTAGTTTGAAATCGGCCTTTTATATTTAAAAAAGAACTGCATGAAGAAAAATTAATGCAATTTCTCGACTTTTGTGCACTTCAAATGACAAATGGATTAAAACATGATTTCGCAGTATCTATTAAACTTCTGGTGGAGTTTTTCTGCCCCTCCCCCCCCCCGTACAACAATATTATTTTCCCCAAATTTCTAGACACTTTTTCAAAGTATAAATTTCTAACATTGCAATAAATGAAGTTACTCTTCAGCTCATAGATAGGAAGTGGTATACTGTCCTTAACAACATTGCTCTAAAAAGCGAAAAAGTTCCATAACTGGAAAATCGGGTGAACCTGGTGATCAAATTCATCCACCAATTCAAGGTTTTAAGACTTTTAACAATAAAGTGTCACTTACAGAACGGGTTTAAATTATTTTTTACAAAGACATTTTTTGTGCTCATTTGAAAGTTTCTAAATTAACATTACTTGTTTCCTCATGATGCCTAAGAACTCTCTACTTTAATATTTTTTTTTATTTTATGCAAACAGGGCGGTTATAAATTAACGTGAGGTGTTTGGAGCCCTCTAGCGCGTGAAGTAATGGGGGGAACATTGCCAGATTTCATGGGCACACACGACCATGGGATTTCAATTTCTGAAATAAAAAAAAAGTTTAAAAAATGGCCACAAGGTGAAATTTTGGCGCTGCAAAAGTGTATTACTCCGATTGTCGAAGAATTAAATGCTACTGACAAAATGTGCATGCATTTTATTGGCAAAAATGGCTTTTTTATCACATATGTAGTTCAATATGATCCCCATTGTAAAGTTGCAAGAACTGGATACGATGCGCAATATTTTCCACGGCAGCTCGTAACATATCAGAATTGATTTCTCTGACTTTAAAAGTTACCATATCTTTTAATCTGGCTATATCAGAAACATGACTTTGATACACAACACTTTTCAGCTATCCCGATAACCGAAAATCACATGGATTGAGATCGGGTGAAGTTGGGGGAATTGCCGGAAATTCTACGGCGATCATATTAAACCTGCTTTGCAAATAACAATCATTTTTTCATTGCCATATAACTTTGTACAGCATTTTTTCAAATTTAATTCGCGATATTCACAGTAATACACTGTTACAGCGCCAAAATTTTCCCGGAGGTGATTTTTTAAACTATTTTTCTTTTTTTATTTCAGAAATCAAAATCCCTTGGTCTAATATGCGCGCTCATGAAATTTATTCATTATTTCGCCCAGTACTTCGCGCGTTAGAGGGCTACAAACACCTCACGTTAATTTATAACCACCCTGTATATTATTTTTATCACTAATTTTTCAAGAGTGTTCAAACCAGGTCAAAAGTCGCCACTTGATGGAGGTTTGACCATAAAGATTAAAAGTTAAAAAAATGATGCTGAAATAATTACATGACTACTGACATGCTATTACAAGTTACCGGCAATAATTGCGTCAAAGGAAACACCATTAATTATTAAATGAATTTGATTTGAATTAAACGAGATTTGGTTTGCTAGATATGTCATAGTCAAATTTTATTTTTAATTCAACTCTTTTCCGTGCCTCTACTGATTATTGAAAGAGGAAACTTAATGCCATCTATTTTAGACACTGCTTCAACATCTTTTTCAGGTCTAATGAAACTGAAGCTATCTGCAACAAATCAAATAAGCATTTCAATACTGACTCTTGAATGTTTTATTTTGTACCAGGGAACACTTTCAACATTTAATAAAAATCACTTTCCATCATCGTTTCATTGAAGGGAGAAGTGATACAGTCGAACCCGCCTATTGGAGAACAGCAATTTTGCCAAGAAAAAATATTCTAACAAGTAGGATATTAATGCATTACGACGATTTGGTGCAATGAAAAGGTATTGTATTAAGCGGGATATTCTTTTAACCGATATTCCAATAAGCGGGCTCGACTGTAATTTTAAAATTAGTTATGTTATGCTACTTTTTACGATATAGTCTTCGTACAGTTCTAAAATAATAATAACAAGCTCTCATGTGTGTACGTTTCTAAAGATATGCACAAACAATGTTCAAAGGTTTGAACGCTTATTTATGAATTGACTAGAAAATGCAATTAGCTAGCAGTCAAGGTCTCATCTTGATATAAACTTCAGAAGCCTTTCTTTGTTAATTAAATTTTTGAAAATGAATCAGTTGATCGTTAAGTGAGAGAAAATGCTTCAAAAGAAAGAAAAATACAAAATATTTTGAACATGTCCTGTATAAATTTACAGACTTGCAAAAATAGTCAGCTATTTTCTCTTTAAAATAAAATCTTTGTTTAATTACTATTGTTTCACTTGTCATGGAGCTCACGACCTTCTAACGATTGCAATTAAAAACAACTCGTTACAAAATGATTAGTATGCCACGATAAACTGAGAAATTTGCATTATGGTTTGAAAAATAAAAACTGAAGCAAAAGCATGCGTTCGAAGAATTTTAATGCATTTCAGTTGCAATGAATTAAGTATCTTATTTATGCATACTATTTTAATGGAAAATAAAGCATTGTCGTAATGGAATATTAAGTTTTTATTAGAGTATTGTTATTGTACCTTTTTTAATCCGCCGCAATTACGTGATTTGCAATCGGATCTAAATGGAACCAATTGAATAGCAACAAGTTTTGAAACACATTTTTATTTTATTTTTTATTTATTTACTTATTTATTTATTTTTTATATTTACTAGAAAAAAAGAATTTTCATATTTATTTAATTATGTTCAAGATCTGTCTTGATGTGTTTTTACCTTTGTCCTAATGCTTATTTTTCAGTAAAAGTTCTTACTCCAAAGTGTATGCATCTTGTAAGTTTCATTGTAAATTTGTGAGCAAATCGTTTGATCAATGTTTACTTGATGGGCCTTAGTAAAATCACTGATCGTCGAGACAACTGTCTTTAGAATTTGTGGAAATTTTCAGCTTTTCTTTATTTACTGGTAAATACGAGCTGAAAATATTTATATTCTTCCTCAACAATACCGAAAAGTTGCCTTTTCTTTTCCAAAATATTGAAAAATTTGATATGATCGAAGTTTTTTTTATAGGAAACCTTCTTATTTTCAAATTTTGTCAAATTTTTCAGATTTTTTTTTTTGCTAGACACGTTCTCAAAATATCACGCCTCTGGATGGCTTCATGCCATTTCTAGCATTAATTAGCCATTTTTTGCGATGTGTATGCAGTAAAAAAAATTGAGCAAGTTGAATGTGTGGAGTGGAGGGAATGTTGATGCCAGCGTTAGCCTATTTTAGCAACGGTAAAATCATATGGAGAAATTCAGAAATATTGAAACTCAAACTCCCACTACATGCCGAACTCCCTTTTTTAGAAGTCCTAATTTCGTTTTGCACAAGTCGGAACCTCAAGGAAAGTTTTTTTTTTTTTTTTTTTTCCCATTTTGTTCTTGTCCAAGAAAAAAAAAACAAATGTAACAATCTTCAGAGGCATTAGATGCGATGGAATATTTACTAACGAAAGTATTAAAAATGGAATAATTAAACTTTAAAAAGTAATCTCAGAAACCCAGAAATAGCTTTTTTTTCTCTGTTTCATCGAAATGAACACCTAAGCGGCATCTCAATACTTTTTCTGATGACAAGTCTAGAGTAGTGGAGGATTTACAGGTTTGGTGGATCGTAGCAATGTATTTTGAGGGCTCTTTAAAATATATCAGAACTACGAAAAATGTCATGTGTCTTATTCAATACCATTCCTTGTCCCTAAGTCGTGGGACCCCCTTGAAATTGCGGCATTGGCTACATGGTAAATCTACCAATGGGCTAAACAGCTACTCGGTTCGAGCTGGAAACATTTTCCTAAACCCAAACTTTTGCTTGATAAACTGTTGCCTTTAACGAAATGGTCAAAGCAACTTTCACAATAATTGAGCATGAAACGATAGGTACTCAAAAAATTCTCATTTGTATAATGTACTGAAAAAGTTACATTGCTGAAAAGGATCTGCAATGCCTTAAAATTAACAAGTATAGTTTTATTTGCCAGTGAAGATAATATTTAGCGTGTGTGTATGTTTTTTGCGATCAAAATTTTAGACAAAGTTTTTCTCCCTTTTTTGACTGTTTTGCGCTCTGATTTACTTTACATTTGATAGCTTTATAATACTAGGCATAAAAGTAATTATTTAAGAGCACACTGATAAATGAATCCCCCTCATACAAACGGAAGCAAAAAATAATTCATATTCTACAAATAAAGGGCCGTTTTGCACGTCTAAGGCAAAAAGAGAATTGAAAGATTTTTTAAGAAAATTATTCTACAAACGTGAAGATTTTTTAAATGACTTAATCCTGTTAGTAGGTCAATAACCATTTTTTCTCTAGAAAAGGATTCCTGGTAACTGTAACGCTTTCTGCTTCAAAAACATGTTCGAAGCGGTTTTTTTTTTTTTTTTTTTTTTTTTGTATTCAAATCTAAAAAAAAAAATTTTGCATTAGGATTTGCACATTATGCGTAAAGATTGTATTAATAACTTTTAAAAAATCATAATTTTATTAATAGGTGTCAGGTACAAAAACATTGTCACGATCAGAACCAAATGCTTTTAAACCAGAATTTTCTTGGAAAACATGTCCAAAATAATTTTGTTTTACAATAAAAGGGGGGAAAAAAGAGAAAGAAATTGAATTATTTATCACTTCAGGCTGTTCAGTTAGTTATGCTAATTTGAATGGAGGGAAAGGTCTGAAAAAAATTTCTCAGAGAATAAAAACTTTACTTTTGTGGTAAGGATAGGCACACATGTAATGTTGGTTCTTTTAGTTAATTCTAAAGTTAAAAAAAAATCATAGTTCGAGCAGATGACGTTATTTTACGCAACCTGCTGTAAAATGTTAGTCTCCATTTTACGAGCAGCTATAAGCAAAACTTCACCATCATAAAAATTTAGATTACGGACAACATAGGTGCACCTTCAACGGTTCGAAGAACGTGGTTAAATGATAAAATAACTACTCTAGTCAACTAAATATTTTGGCGAAATTAGATTCTAAGGATTTTCGCCCACGCAGCAGTTTATTTTCTTTCTAGGCAGTGATACGAATAATTTGAGTTTTGTTTTCTAAAAGCATAAAAAGAACTTTCAGTCACATTTGTGATAATGCGATGCTTTCCCAATGTCTACTTGCAAATTAGACGTCATGTTTATGACGTATCCTGTTCGACGAAACTCATATCGTTGTCTCAGAGCATTAGTAAGACATCTTATCCTAGAAATAAGTAATATATTGTTTTAAGGGGATGTTATGAATATGGCTATCTTGGAATAAATTTTCTGTCTTACACCTAACACCATAAGAAAACCTTAGAAAAAATTCTGGCTGGGTATTTTTAAACTTTAAAACTTCAGTTATTCATTCTTATACATCTAAACATTTTTTGTAAATTCTTTAAACCCCTATGTACAAATAAGGTTAGGTTGAAAATGTGTCGAAGTTGCTTAAACAAAAAACACAAAAATGTCATTTCTTGAATATTCCACACTGCAAAAAAAACTTTGCGTAACCTTACTCCATAAATACGGTGGCAGCAGTGCTGCTTCCACTACTATGGAGTAACTTAACCAATCTATCTGGTGTAAGGTTACATCATGTTAATGTAATTATGGAATAACGTTTTACCAATTTTCGTGTGTAAGGTTGCACCAGAATTCTCTGCCAAAAGGACGAAAAACATAGCATTCATCCGGCTGGAATTTTAATTCCATTATACGTTTACTAAATGTTTGTCATGTTCATTCTTTCCCAATACCAATAAATTTTTCACAAATTCGAAAGTTATTTTAAATATACACAAAACGTTCGAACCGCGAACTTACCAAGTAAGGAGCAAACCAAGCTCTTTGACTGCTAGATCAGTTAAGGAACATCTTGGTTACGTTCATAAGACTTCAAAAGCTCTGTGCCGATATTTGTACTAACGCATGTGCTTTGAATTATACTCCAGTCATTTTAACACTTGATAGAACTTTTACACCGGCTGCGTAAAACTTTCCCCCAACAGTTAGAGTTTTTTTTTTTAAATCAGAACAGATTACTCCAGATGTTGTGTAACACTACGCCCTTTAACAATGGTAACCTTACATAATTTTTTACAGTGCATTTACGTATAATAAAAAGTTAAAAAAATAATTATATTGTATCTTGAAGCTCGTAAACAAAAGCAATGGTAAAAAAGCTTCCTCTTCTGTTTCAGAAGAACTTTAATGGTTCATTATATAGTTTATAACATAAGTCAGAACTGTGCCTTTATGCTGGTAGCATTAAAGCAAAATATTTGTAATCATATATTAATCCGTTGGTACCACCGGATCGTCATGGTTCTTTACGTTTTTTGAATGAAGAAATATTAATTTAATTTTGAATGAAGAACTATTACAACGACATCTTATGCTTTTAGATTATATTTTCAAAAGGCAAATATATTATAATAAAAAGCTATACTTAATGTTTTAAATAACAATGCTTGCAAAATATTCTTGTCTCAAAAACCAGCAATAATGAAATGTTATCACAATCTATGCTGCGAAACATTTTTTTTAACTTAGTTAATGTGAACTATTAACCGATACAGACTGAATACCGATTCTGGTATATGAGTCATAGAATTATATGTATAAAATACATAAACACAGTAGCATTAAAAAAAGCCGTATTATCTTGAAACGCCGCAAAAAAGATAGGAAAAAAACAGATTAACTCTACTGAATTGATACAAGAAATTTTCTTGTTTTACTCTGCAATCTGATTTCAGCAAAGAAGCAATTCTAACAAAACGGAACAATTAGAAAAAAAGTTACCTGTGTGAAAAATTGACTTTCGAATTTCTCTATGAGATGAATTAAGGCCCTATCAAAAGATATAATTTTGACAAACAGTATACAGGGAAATTTTTCTTTTTTTTTTCAGAACACAATTGCGAAAAGGATCTGCTATTAAGGTTTCCAAGAATAGATTAAAGGATTTGTATTACTTCCAAGAACATGTTTAAGGATTTGGTTTGTTTCTAGGAACAGGTTAAAGTATTTGGATTATTTCTAAGAACATGCTTAAGGATTTGGTTTGCTTCCAAGAACAGGTTAAAGGATTCTGTTCAGTTAAGTCAAGCTTATTAAAAAAGGAAAAAAAATTGCTTTTTGGGTAGCTTTTTTCTTTTTTTCACCATGTAATTTTGTATATCCATTCATAGTTACGGTTAAGTAGTTTAGTTTCTACTTCTTGAAACACCAAATCATTAAAAATGCTTTTAGCAAAAATTCTCTTTTATAATTATACAAAGCAAATGTGTGCCTATAAAATTATTTTCTCTGCAAAGCAACAGCAGGGAAAGAGAAGTTTTCACAGAAAGCGGTACGTTTCAAAGTGGAACTACCTAAAAGACAATGAAAATGTAATGTGATAGTTGGATTTTCCCCGTGAGAGTTGTTATAAATTGTGTTTTACAACTGAGTGGATTTAATTCTATCACCTATGTTGATATTTATGTGGAAAACCAAAAAACATGAATAATCGATTATCGACTAAATGAGTTGTAAAAACTGTTAAAAGAAAAAGGCTGGAAAGCATATTTTCACAGTATTAACCTTACACTGCATGACTTTTTGTTCTTTGAAAGAACTATATATATTTTTCAATGTAATAAGAAAACATTGGAAAACATTTTTAAAAATTTAATTTTGAGGACAGATGGTTATATTTGCTTTAAAGATACCTAATACTTCCTTTTTATGCTTGAGTTGCCTTATGCTTGGTCATAAGGAAAAACAGTCCATGTATCCAATTGGCAACGCAATGCAGTGTAGGGTTAACACGGAATGAATATTAATTTTGGAGCTCTTAAGACAGAAGAACTACTTCCGCACTTTCCCCCCTCCCCTCACAACCAACATTAAGATTGTTCCTTTGAAGAACAAATGCATTGCAAAGCAGGATACTCAAAGCTTCGAAGAAAATCCACTTCATTCCACTTTCTAAGTATTCCTGTTTACCTATTTTTTTATATCGCAGTAACTCTTTTTTTTTTAACCTTTGGATAAAATACCTGGCAAATTGGAATATCGACTTATACTAACAGGATATTATTCCAGGATAATAATTAGGGATGCACCGATAAGCAAATTGGCCGATTACCGATTACCGATTAATCGGCAGTTGATAATCGGCCGATTAATCGGTCAATTCGATTAATGAATAAAATGGTTGTTTTCAGTACTACCAATTTCACCGTTACAGTTTTTTCTTCGTTTTTTTACAATTCTAACTTTTAAAATAATTCCTAATTTTTTCTTCCATTTTCCTAATTTTTCCAAAATAATTTCAAAATTTTATCAAATTTCTCTGAACTAATTTTCATATTATTGTCAATAATACTGCAATAACACATTGCTAACTATGTAAACTAGACATGAAAATTAAAAAAAAAAAGTCTGTGGTGAGCAATCCATTTTTGAAGTTCTTTCAGTTTCAATTTTTCAATTATTAGCAGCTATGTAATTCAAGACTTTTATTCTTTGTGAAAATTAAAGATTATTTAAAAGCAAGGAGAAAAGTATCAACGCATGAAAAATGTTGCTACATTAACTATGTGTATTTTTATTCAAAATAGGAGAATTAATGTATTAAAAACTTTACATCAACGGCGAGGATTATTATTACTGTTAATAAAATTATTCATCATAATTTCTTAGTAAAGGTTTACTTTAAAAAATAATATTTAAAAAATATTTTTTCCGCCGATTAATCGGCCCGATTTTGCCGATTATTAATAATCGGCAAAGTGGCCGATTATGGCCGATTAATCGGTACTGCCGATTAATCGGTGCATCCCTAATAATAATACTACCCGAGCTTATATTGCACTAATCTCCAGGGTAAATGCTAAATGTTGATGACCCCGGCTCAAATGTGTTGCTTAATACGTTACTCACCAGGCTTAAAGCAAAAGAAGAAGACTTATAGGCAATTCCATGCTTTGTTACAAATTATTTTGAATATTTAGGATATTTAAAACTATTTAAAAGAGGTCATTTCACGCAATATAGTAATTATAAATGATAGGCCTATTTTTGTAACAATAGCTCCCTTCCTTAGTGCCAAGGGAAGAGTTAAAACCCTAATTTGAGACAAAAGCGTGAATACGATTAAGACAGCGGCAAAATCAGCCAACATACTGCATTTAGCAAACCAGGGTTAGCCGGGGAGATATTGGAAGATTCAAATGAAGTGGAAAACTTAAGAAGACTCCTTACAGAATCTATCTGAGCTCTGTGAACATGAAAACAGTCCCGGTCATTTCCCCTATTTTACAAAATAATAAAGAACTCAATATCTGTCTTGCCAATCTTGAATCGGTTAGCACTGAATTGTGGCACTTTTTAAAGGTGTTTTATTTAATTTTTATTTTTGCTCACAGAAAATTTTTCCTTCTTTGCTCAGAGCACTAATGAGATTTTAACCACTATCATTTTTAAATATAATTTAATCGGCACAATATTGATGCATTTCATGTAATGTAGAACACATTTTGTTTCAATATTTTACCCAAGAACTATTGTCAAATTTCACACTGTGTGTCCAAGCAGACTGCACGAACGAGATGTCTGATTCTTTGGAATATAATCGCCCTTAAACCTTTATGTCCCAAATTGATATAACAATGAATTTTTATACATCTTTTTGGTTTTTTGAGTTGAAAATACTTGAAAAGACATTTTTACTGAGCAGGCTTGGAGTCAATTACGGGAAAATGTAATCGATTAAAATTACGATTACGAGCATGGAAAATTGGAGATTACAATTGCGATTACAGTCCTCCACCAAATCGCAATTACGACTACAGCAACGATTAGATTATGTAAAAAATTTAATCGATTATGATTATTATATGCCGATTACGATTTCGATTACACGATTACAGCTTTGGGAGGAATATATATCATATATATATACAGAAGAGGATCCAGAAATTTTTGTTAGGGCGTTAAGTTTCAGTGCACCTTAGTAGTTAAGCGGAAGGAAAACGAAGCATGTAAAATTTAAACCTTTATTAAAATATCATACAATAATGCACAGCAAGTAATATTTTTGTCAATATTCTGTTAAATGAATCATTTATTTATTTTGGTAAACAATTACTATCACGAAAAATATAAATTGAAAATTTATAAACTGCCTACATGTAATCAATAGTGAAATTATAAAATTCTTAAAAATAAAATTTTAAATTAAATTTTTATAAAATCCTCCAATAAAATTTTACATTTTTTAAACGTAAAAAGTGTTTGAAAAAGCTATTAATATTCAACTCTTTTTCTTCTTTTATATACTTATTGAATAAAAATAATATGAGCATTGAAATATAAAGCATAAACTAAGATTAAATTATATGTGAAAATATTTTGAAAAAAAAGTCAGATTTCATGATTACAATGATAAATTACGATTATTGAAAGAAAGATTACAATTACGATTACACAAGAAATACTTGATTAAAATTACGATTACACGATTACGAGTGTCAGCTTTCCAAAATACGATTAAGATTACGATTACAAAAAAAAATGTAATCGATTACGCCTATTACGATTACGTAATCAGCGATTACTCCAAGCCTTTTATCGAGTATAAAAATTTTGTAGTCTAAGGCCCCCTACGTCTATCTTTATTGTAGTTGTCTTCCTCAGTGCCGTTGCGTAATGAATGCAGCCCCGATTTCTTTCTTTGAATGGCATTTGTAATTTCAACCGGGTACTCTTACGTTAGAAGAAATAAATATTGTTTAAAGCCACATCTGAACGTCTCAACGCCATGCGTGAGTTTCGAAATATTTATTGAAAGTTTAACGACAGTAAGATTAAATTCGCCGCGGTGCAAATTAAACGCGAGTTTACCACTGAACGTAGAATTTTTCGTAAGTTGCATCTGATGACTGCTATCGAGACGAATGCAAAAGTGATACTGATATGTACCCGCAATCTGCAACTGTTGACTTAGGAAAAGTTCTTAAACTTTCTAAGAGGCTTTCGGGAACACGACGTATTCAAGAAGTTTTCATCTTCGTCTTTAATTATAAACGTCTCAACGATAGCAATTCGGAACTGTTAAATATTTCGAGGCAGTAGCAGAAATTTTAATATTGCCCAGATAACAAAGTTGAAATACGCAAAATTATGAGATGTCGGTAATGAAATTGTGATTTAAGATGTGATTTTCGAGAACGAAAAAACAAGATGATACTGCAACTTTATGAAATGCAGGTATATTTTTAGTATTATTCCAGACAATTAACCCTCGTGGGTTCTTTGGGGTCATATGTGACCCCAATGCAATTTCTGTTTAATATATCTTGTTAATCAACCATTTGTTTTTAATCGCATTTTGTGGCTTTTATTCTTCTATTTCTATGAAATAATGCTATTATTGTGTTTTATTTTTTCCGAATTGCATTTTTTGCACCCAAGACCCTTGGGGTCACTTCCCCAGATTGCCAAAAAAAAAAAAAAAAGAGGACGTTGCAACTTTTGTCCAAGAGAACTGGACAGAAAATGCATCAAAAAATGTCACAAGTGTTTGAAATTCACTTGCAAAAATTATGTTTTTTCAGGTCTGTAACATTTGTAAATAAATCTACAGTTACTGTAAGTTTTGCTCTGAAATTTAAATTTTAAATGCATAAACTAAATTTTACTTTAATTGTGTCTTTTTATTTTTATTTTTTTAGCATTAAAAAATGTGTGAACTTAAATAATGCATGTAACATTCAGTAATCATAATAAATTAATTAAAAGAAGCATTGGGGTCGTTTATGACCCCAAGGGTCTTGAGTGTAACTGAAATGGGACGGCACCCACGAGGGTTAAAGTAAGGGAGCCGATGAACTGACCAGATAATAAAAATTAAACAACTGCACATGTGAACATTAAAATAAAAAAACAGAACATTATAGGAGAACTACGTATAGAGAGATAAATTAAGAGATAATACTTTCACGAATTCTATTAGCAGATTTTTATAAGCAGCTAAAGTATTTCCTTAAAACCTGGCTTAATTTTAACTCGAAAAAATATTGGATATTCTATAGCTTTATTACTAACATTTAGGGTAAATAAAACACACTGACAGTTTAAAAGAGAGGAAATTAGTTTTTAAAAATCAGTAACTTAAATGTCTTAAAATCAAACTTTCCCTTCAATTTATGATGAAGACTGGGAGACAAAGCTAATTTTTTAGTACTGTGAAAGTGTACGTCTGGTCTTTCCCCCCCTTTTTTTATCAGCATCTTACGTATGTCTTTCTTGTACTATTATTTAATATTAATAAGAACAATATTATCTTTCTGAAATGGAGAAATTAAGTTTTCGAATTTTAAGTATCATGACGGTTAGAAAAAAATTTTCAATCACTAACTTTTCTTCTCCGAGATCCTTTTCTTTCAATGTACCTGAGCTTCTACATCCCCTACAAAATTAGCAAGAATAGTGACAGACATTTTAGAGACTTTTGAATTAAAAATATAATTATTCTTGGAATTGACTGCAAAGAAAAAATATTAAGAAAACTACTTCATTACAACACGGAGAAACAAACGTTGTTAAGAAGATCATTAAAAAATGGGATTACAAAAATGCTCTAAGCCGTTGACATCTTCATGCTGTGTCTGTTTGTCACTACTAATGACCTGATTAATTAAACTTCGTACTTTAGTTCCAAACTTGAACTAATATAATGATTCTATTTCTGTGACATAGTCATTTACTAATTATTCAGGTTTTTTAATCACACCTTCAATAACGTACTCGTTACAGACTGTTTTTTTTAATTAAAAAAAACTTCATCTCCACAATTCTGCAATTTATCAACTTATAATTAATTAGAAATAGATAATGATTAGGATAAGATAGTTATTAATGAAAGCTTAAAACAAAGATTTACTCGGAATATGAGTCGTATGTTAATTATATACAGTATAAACTGTATAACTGTTTATAAACATGAAAATTTCTCCTTTTATACAGATAATGTAAAAATCTTATCACCCACTTTGTGTGTGTTAGTGTATATATGTATGTATGCACTTATTTTTTTATTGTTTGTGTCGAAAATCAAAGGAAGCAGTTTCAGGGCTATGGATACGTTTTTCTGAAGTGTGTAGATAAGGAGCTATGTAAATTGTAAAAATAGAAAGAAAACAGATTTCAAATACTTATTGTGTAAATTTCATAAAAAGCATAGAAGAAACGATTGTCTAAATTATAAATTAAAAGAAAAAACACACGTCATGTGGCATTATAAATGAAATTCGAAATTAAATGCAAAACTTCTGATGGAACCAAGCAACAGAGTGCAGAAACAAAGGCTTGTAAAATAGATTTATCAATTTCTTCGAGATTGCAGATGCTTTTTCTGAAGTGTATATATAAGCAGCTCTGTAAATTGAAAAAAAAAAAATAAAAGAGCTAGTGTCAAATACTAATTGCGTAAAAATCCGAACAATATTTAGTTCTACTAAGAAAACAATGCGAATCCTATGATAAAGGACACTTTAATTTCAAAATAACTCAAAAAATATTAATGTTTTCCTTCACATTTTCCTGAAGCAGAACCTCTGTGGATTACTTCACACACTCCAGGGTCCCCCGTACCTACCCTCTGTTGATGTCTTTCTGTTGAACGAAAGAAAAGACACCGAAAAGAAAAGGATTCAAATTTAAAATACTAAAAGATATCGCTTTTTTCGGCTCAATTGCGTGCAAGTCAATTCAAATTGCAAAGTAAAAATTATCCCGTCTATTTAATAAATGTTGTACAAAAAATAGCAAAAAATAAATAAATAAATGCCTACAAAATATTGATCTAAACCACTTACAATAAGTAACACGTATATTTAAATGTAAAACAAAATTTGGCAAAAAGTGGAGCTGTTCCCTCCTTACACTGAAGCCTTAAACTATTTAAGCTCAGTTGCTTTTCTAGATAGCGTAAAAAAAAGAACTTTTGTAGGCATAAATAAATGCCTACAAAATATTGATCTAAACCACTTACAATAAGTATCTCGTATATTTAAATGTAAAACAAAATTTGGCAAAAAGTGGAGCTGTTCCCTCTTTACACTGAAGCCTTAAACTATTTAAGTTCAGTTGCTTTTCTAGATAGCGTAAAAAGAAGAACTTTTATAGGTATAAATAAATGACTACAAAATATTGATCTAAACCACTTACAATAAGTATCTCGTATATTTAAATGTAAAACAAAATTTGGCAAAAAGTGGAGCTGTTCCCTCCTTACACTGAAGCCTTAAACTATTTAAGCTCAGTTGTTTTTCTAGATAGCGTTTAAAGAAGAACTTTTGTAGGCATAAATAAATGCCTACAAAATATCGATCTAAACCACTTACAATAAGTAACACGTATATTTAAATGTAAAACAAAATTTGGCAAAAAGTGGAGTTGTTCCCTCCTTACACTGAAGCCTTAAACTATTTAAGCTCAGTTGCTTTTCTAGATAGCGTAAAAAGAATAACTGAACATTATGTGTTTATTTTAGTCTCTATTTATGTATCTTTGTAATTATATACATTTTTATTCATTCAATACTTCCCTTTTTTAAACATAAGCTTTAATCTTCAGCGCATAAAAGAAAGCTAGTTTTATTTTACAAATACTTGTTTTTCTATACTTTCCACATTCATGTGCTACAATCAAACGCAAGTAATTCTCTATTCAAAGTATTTACTCCATATCGTCCTTTTAAAAAAGGTAATTTTTAACGAAATTCGTTTAAAAAAGACTTTTTGTCTTTTTTAAACGAATAAACTTTTTGTCTGTCTAAAGTATTAAAGCTGTTATTATTTTTTTAAATTCCAACTAAAACAAAACGGGCTTTCAGTAAATGCAATTATAAAAAAATATTTCGCCATCAATGCAATATTTAAACAAAACTATTGGAGCTATATTTACCCAAACCACGTCTCTTTAAAAGCATTTTATTGAAAAATAATGTTCCTGCATATTATGAAAATAAATATATGCCTCTAAATATATTTCGGTAAAAGGGATTACATGTTTACTTGAAATAGTTGGATTAAAACGAGTGACAAAAGTTATTTTACGACATAAGAACTTTCTCCTCCATCCCAGAAAAATATTTAATGGCCGAGGGTTTTAAAATTAAGTACTTAGGATTATAAAATACTATAACTATCTTTATTTTCTTGTCTATCTTCATTTTTCCAATCACAATAGTTGTTACATTTTCTTTCAGATGTTAACTACATTCTATTTGCTGTTAAAATTTTTCGGTGCAGCCAATCTATTCCGAGTAATAAATTTAAACTTTACCTATAAATCTTGCATTCAATATTTAGTTGTAAAATACAAGAAAGATTTAACTAAGAAACGGTTATTTTTTAATAAGTAAAATTTCTAAAAAATGTACTTTCCCTGTATTAAATTCGTGTTATGCATAAGAGCAAGCTCAGCCATATAAATATTTAGATTGTTTTTACGTAAACAGATATGAAACTGTAAAAAAAAAAAAGAAACTGAGCATTTTAAAAATTGTAACATATATTCATCTTTGAAAATCTTGCCTATTCGATAGAAGACGTATACATTTTAGCTACTTTGGACGCAACTTCTGATAATCTCTTTTGTTGGTTTCCCTTCAACGGCAACAACGACGAAAAATGTGTCGTAGATTTTCTACCGACATTTTATCTGCTGAGACATTTGATGATAAATCTTACTCTTCTACTCGACACTTGACTAAGCACCAGCTTGGGTCTGCAAATAACTGAATTTTTTAACCCGCAACTTAAAACTTATCAAATATAATTTAATAAGACACAACTCGTTAAATATCCATTTTCTTTTAGTAGAAACATTTTTTTCTTGCAATCGGAAAATTACATCTACACGTAAGACAACAAATCTTCAGACATGGAGAACTATTAAACTACTATTCTTTTTGTAAACCCTTATAATGAAACATAGCCTTTGAAGAATTTTGAATTTAACCCCCAGATATTTGATGTGGCCTTTTTGGACATTTAGAAACTTCAAGTTGCAGGACGCGCAAGTCAGTTTCCGGCTATGAACAACGTGCAAAATTCGTGTCTCAAGAAAAGGGGGAGGGAGGGGTCATTGTCTCAATTTGGCAACTATTACATATGCAGCAATATACCAATAGGTCTCAGGAGGTCATAATCGGGCTCTTAGTATATTGCTTGTAGTAACTATTACCTAGTTTTTCTTCACATAAAAAAAGGCTTGATGAAAAAAAGGTGTCAAAATGTTGTCACGTTCTATTAAGATTACTAATTGAAGGGGCAAGTGGATAAAGGTGACATGTGACATTTGAATTTCGCCGACTTACACAAATTCAAATTAGTGTATATTCAATTGTGTTAACTCACATACACCGCTGAAGGGGCAAGTGAATAAAGGCGATATGTGACAATATTTTTAATTTCTAGAAAAAAATTTCTAAAAAAAATACCATAAAGTTCTTACCATAACACCTTCATCCATGGTAAAAAAGTAAAACTAAAATTGTCACATATCACCTTTCTCCACTTGCCCCTTCAATCAAGGGCCGTGGTGGCCCGATCGGTAAGGCATCGGACTCGTGTCCGGAGGGACCCGGGTTCGATCCCAGCCGATCGCCACCGTCTTGATTAATGGTGGCTGGGAGGCGTTAAAAATGTCGTGGTCCAAAGTCCTCCTGGGGGTGCTGGGCCTAGTGTTTGCTCGACCTAGGTTCTGGTTCAAAATTAAGAACAGAGCGCTCTTCAGGGCCCTATCTCGGTTAAACCACGAAGCTGTGGTAGGTACGGGGGACCCTGGAGTGTGAAATGAAATGCTCCTTCAATCATGTTTGCTATTAAGTTCATAAAACTTATTACGTTACACTACTGGGTCATTCCACGGTGACTGACGTTACAGTTTGACTCTATTTTTAAATTAAAAATTCAGTACTGACTTGAAATTAATTTTTACCCCCTGAATTTGAACTAAAATGTAAAGACAGAGTATACTAAAAGTCTTTTCATAATTCATTAGGCATGAGGAAATTTTTTTTTTCAGAAATTATGGGGAATCAAACATATGTGACTGATGTTACACAAAAGCGACATCACTAAAATTGACTTTTTTTTCAATTTGAAATCCTCTTCAAACTAATAGCGTGAAATATAAAAAATAAAATTCCCATAAAAATAGAGATTTCAGACTTTATGAAAATACTTTTCTTGATGGAATAAGCTGAAAAACTGATAGCACAGAAAATATGTAATAGGTGTGACTGATGTAACAAAGATTTCGTGACTGACGTTACCATAACAAAACATTGCTACAATAATAAATAATGTCTTTCTAATTATTAACAAAGCATATATTTTGCCCAAAATTGAAGTTAAATTATAAGAAATAAAGAATGGCAACAAAATCTTAATTACACTAATTAAGTTTTACACATTAATTTTTAATGAATTGTCCTCTTGAAATAACTTCTTCTGGGGAGGGCTAATTTTTTTAATTACTTTTTCTTTCGAATAATAAATTTCATTCACATTGTTAGGCCATTTATAAATATTTTACTGCTCAAAACTTGACATTAACTGGCTACTTATATTTTTGAATGGCACTAACTTCACCTCATAGAATTGACCATCATGTTCCACAAGAACCCTCTCTCCTGCTGCAGCCTTCAATTTCGGAACACATTTTGCTAAATTAGACTTCAAAAAACTGTTTTGAACTTTTGGTGATTCAGAAAATCACTGCCAAAAAAGTGTTGCTGCTAATTACCTGCTCCAGCTTCTGATTTATTAAAAAAATATTACTCAAATATAACTATTAATAATATAGCTTCAAACTCGGGGGGAAAGCTAAAATATTTTCACATTTCTTGAAGTGTAGTATGTAAAACTTTTTTGCACAAAAAAAGATATACATACAATCGATCGTGATTTGGATTTTCTTCACTAATATTGAAGTTCTCCGAATCTTTAGGAAAATAATGTGGCTATTTCTAAATCTGGTGTAGGCTATTATGAAGCTTTTGTGGTAATTTCACAGGAAAATATTGTACTGTAATTTGCTACATCAAAAACATATGTTTCAATTCCGCAAATTTGCTTTCTCATTTCTATACATTGTTTCACAAATAAATTCATCTGCTTCTAGGAGTATTGCAGAAGTTTTTTAGCGTCTTATCTCTTCAGAATTATCATTTTTCCAAGCAGTTTTGATATCTTTCCAGCCTGGTGCACGTCTCCTAAGATCATATAGGGTCCAAAATTACTTAACCATGTTCTGTTTTCATTGACAAACACTTTAATTTAACTGCCATACACGGAGAGTTAGGAGTACTTGTTTGTCCAGTTTCAATTAAAAAGAAAAAAAGGGCAGGTGCTATTTAAAACCGGGCTCTTTTGTGTTCTACATTTTCTTGTATTTCTTTTCCTAATTTTTTTTTTAAACTTGATTCTAAACTTACTTTGAACTTAGCTAGATAATCACTTTACAAAAATTTATTTTTTCTCTTTTTTTCTCTGCTCATTTTATCATACACTGTTTTTGATTTACTAATCTTCATATTTTCCGTCATTTTAAATTTCTCTCACCTAATATGTTGCCTTTTTGCAGCAGTTAGTGCCATTTGTATAGTTTATTTAAAGCATCTTAGTGAAAAGAGAAATGTGACTGATGTTACTGTGACTGATGTTACACATTTTAAGCAAGTTTTAAATATATTAATTCAACTACTTTTAAATATTTAAGTAAAGAATATTAAAGATATCATCCTAAATGAAGAGAATATGACTTGTTGTAATCTTGGGTTTAGTTTTGTTTAAGTAAAACAAACTTTTATACTATTTTGTGACTGACGTTACATGAATGTGAGGACTAATTTATAAAAATTGTTTATAAAATAATTAGAACAGTTTGAAGTTTCTTTGTTGGCGTAATCTCTTCATTCATAAACTAAATTTCAATAAAAAATTAAACTGTAGACAAACCAGTTAATTTGATAAGTAAAAAAATTGATGAACTTTCAATAGCTCGAAAACAAGAAAACATGCGCACAAAATGGTGTTGTCAAAACTTACCTATAAAACTTACAAGAAATAAGTTAATAGCCTTTTTAGGGTTATTTTATAAAAAATTATTCTTTTTTACATCATATGAAATCAAAAAACTATTGGTTCATTGAAATTTTTTTTCGTGTGTGATGTCTCCAGTTTCGTGGAATTGCCCTACTCCGTTTTACTAATTATGTGTTTCATTTATAGGGTTTTTAAAGCAATGGATAATAGCTAACATTAAACGTTAAATTTACATATTTGATAAACATATTGAACAATCATTGTGTTACATCTGAGTAACACATTTTCTTATTAATTTATGGGCGGTTGTCTGCTCGGTATCTTAAAACTATTGAAGTGGTGACATCTTTAGAAGAGGAGCTTATATTAAAAAAGGTTTATAAACACTATTTACACTTTGATAGGAAAAATTCTTACAAGAAGTGGCCAAAAAGTTTTGCAATCTACTTCATCTTTAAATTTTAAATCTCATTCTTTCTTTCTATTGTTGCCAAACTCAACTTTTGTCTCCTCGAGGTGGAAAGGATGATCATGTCTTATTTTCAAGGCTTATCTTCATCATCCTCCCCACCTTGAGTTTGGAATAAACTCAAAATCTTAACCAAAAATAAATTTTGTCGAACTAATGAACCTAAAATAAAGCATAAAACATCAATTAACAATTCAAAACACTTAAAACTAAAAAAACAGGGAAAGTCTACTGTCCAATTGAATTTTCTACTGAGACAGTTCAAAAAGTTCTCAAAAATCCAGCCTTCATATGTTTTGGAAGTAGGGGAAGACCGCCTATATTGGACCCCCTAAGAACAGGAGGCCTGTGTCGCTCAATGTGAAGCAAAACAAAAATACAAAATAGGGCATCGAGAGCTAAATTTAATCAGGAACCGCCCTAGGAGCTTATATTTTCTAAAAATATAGAAATTATTTTTTAAAAAATTATCTTACAAAAAGTTGCAAAAGTTCAATTTAGGAATATATGCGCCTATATTGAACCATGCGCTTCCTAAATTGGACCGTACCAGGAAATCATAGAATAATTTATATTTGAACTATACATCTTTTTTCCAGGATTTGCAATAGAATTTCTTTTGCTTCGGTCTCATTTAGGCAGTGTTGATACACTCACCGATGGCATTTCATGCATTTAATCATGTTTTGCGCTTCATCTCTATGACAAATATTGCAATAACAACTGTTTCGTGCAGTTTCTTGCTTATTCTTGTGTGACTTTTTCTGTGCTATGCTTCTTTCATACGGTGTTAGGATGATTGCTAAGATAGTCTTCTTTTTTGTTCTTTCTAATTTTTTAGGTAAATTGATATGTGAGCTTGGCCTTTACAAAATCATAGTTGAAGTTGACGATCATGCTTTGATGAGAACTATCCGCTGATTATGCACAACTTGTACTAATTTAAGTCGTAGCTAGTTCTTGTACATGGTGTGCAACAGTACAACTTACACCGAACATGTAGCCTGCTCACTTTGAGTAGTTTTATCTGGACTACTTACCTCGAACTCTGCTCCAGCCAAGTCAATGCCGCTAAACACATGTCAATTAACAGGACAAACTCCTGTTCTTTAGAATCAACTCACTGCATTTGCCATAGCCTTGATTGAGGTTTACCCATAAGAGTTACCAAACAGTTCTTCTATTCGATATTGGGTAATGGATCTCATTGGATGTTCTCGCATCCATGTATCACACGCTCGATTAAAATATGTAGACAAAGGCTGAAAAAAGATAACATCTTGCATGGTGTGCTTAAAGAGAAAGCATTATTGTATCGCTCTCGTTAACCAAGTTTATTACATCTGTGCCCTTGGTTTAACGGTTTTGATGAAATATTGTATCAATTGTGTGAATTATCGTTTGTGATCCAACCTTTTTCTGAACAAGCATATTGCTCACCATGGGGTGTTTTTATGACAAGCACATATATGGAACGTATTATTTTGAAAATATGCATGGGGAGGGAGGGGGTGTAGCAATTATGTTGCACTCATGCAGCAAATAGCAAGTGTGTTTCTAACACGTTCACCACACATTAGTGCTCCAAACTGGTGTTTACCTTTATACGTCAATATATTTAGGGCATTTGGACTGTGAAAAGACCGGTTTCATTTACATTGAACATTTTAGTAGCATATTAATTGTTTCTTTTTAAAATCTTTTCGAACAAATCGAAGAATTTCATTTTTTTTCCTCGGTAAACCAGCACAAATTTTATTTAAATCAATAGCTATGTTTAACAACCTGAAACTGCAACTTAATGGAAAAAGATTAAAAAAAAAATATTTCAAGAATTTGCAGCTTCTAGAAAATGTGCTTGATAAAAAAATGAATATCGTGAATAGGGGTTAAAGTATGCTTAAAATAACTTGATGGAAATAACTACGCTATTAAATCAGATGAGTCAATTATTTAATGTTACAATTAATAAAAAGTCTTGCTTAAAATCATATCCTTAAATTGGACCACTGGTCCAATATAGGAAAATTTTTTCGGTCCAATAAAGGAAAACATGCCATTTTTTATTCTTCAGCTTATTTCTCTGTCAAAAATTATCGCAATCGCGCATGTAAATACATAGATGTGATCCTTATTAAACAAAGATTGTCATGCTATAACAGCAGTTTACCTCAGTTTACAAGTTTTAGTACTATCTTACTAGGTACAAGTCTGAAAAATAAGATTTTACACGTTTCCAACAGAAATCATGCCGAAACTCACGCTACGCATTTCGAAAACTGATGAAACTTCATACACATTGATTTTATTCCTAAAACTTCATGTGTCTACCGTCAAAGTGTAGCATAGAGCTCTGTACTAGATTTTAAGCCCGAAGTCCAATTTAAGCAGTGGTCCAATATAAGCGGTCTTCCCCTATGTCCTAAATTCTTTTGGAGAAGGTTCTTGAGGATTTTCTGAGACTTTCCCGAAACTCCCCACCATGAGGCTCATGGAGGGTCAAACTTCCATTTGATTTGAGACACTTCAAATTCTTTCTGTATCTTTTCCATCACGACGGCGCCATTTACAGTTACAACAATAGCTTGTCTGAGCATTGGGATCCTGTCCCGGGTTGGCGGGCCAGGTCCATTTGAAACATCTTTTCTCGCCAAGATACCTGTTATCGTTTTCTTAGCAATTTCGTCTTTCGCAGGACAGCTACATATTCTCAGAAGTTTTTCGTATGCAGTTTGTCGTATACCATCTTGAATGCACATTATCTTAACACCACCTTTTTTTTTGTAAATTTCTAGTATTTTCTCTTCCTTTGCCAATTTCGAGGAAAACTTTTTCTCCAGGAATCGTCATTTTGGCAAAGTACTGTCTATCAGCTGTGTATCTACTAGTTACACTATTGCTGTCATTTTCCTTTGAGTGAGTTTTCCTAGTCAGCTCTGAATCTTGACATTCTTCTATTATCCTTCTTTGAATCCATTCGTCAGAATCTTCTTCGTATTTTCCTCGAAGTCTTATTTTTTCTGATATTCCAAAGATAGATTCACATCTTCTTGATGACAAATGTTTATTTTTTCTTAATATGGCTTCGTCTATTTTCAACGGTAAATTTACTTCATATCTACCATCTTCCTTCTGCTCGCCAGTTTTCTCGAAATAATTCTTGTCTGCCTTATTTGCATCGTCTTCAGATTTTTGCTGAAAGGGATCCCAAAATGTTAGCCAATCCGTCAAATTTTGATCATCGTCAATTTCATCGGTAACTAGTCGAAGTTTATTAATCTGTGGGGATTCAAGTTCTCGAATTATAATGCTTTCTTTTAAATTATTGGAAGCCGTAGTTGGCGCAATAAAATTGAAACCAGTTTCAAATGTTACTATGGCGCGTTTTATTTTTGTTCGCCAAATTACTATGCTTGAATTGTATTCATCGCATTTTAAAACTTCTTCTTCCACATCCTTTACTTCTATGGTCTTCTGAATTTTAATATCAAGAATATTAAGCTCCTTTTCTTTCAAATCCAATTTCGCCAAAAGCTGGTCTAAATCTTCTTTATTTATGTTACCTTCTATAAATTTCGCATCAATCTTTTTGAATAGCTTTATTGCTTGAGATCTTAAAATAGTGCGCTTTGCATTATAAATTGCATCCATTCTTAAAATATTGCAATTTTCTTAAATAAATTCTTCTGCAATTTGCACAATTCGCAAACAATATCTTATTG
>JAXGGA010009645.1:0-50500 GCA_038373865.1 Uloborus plumipes
ACAATTCTTGATCACCCTCCTTCCCCCTGCAAACATTGCATCCAGTGAGTCATTTAAAATCATGAATTTCAAACTCCAATGGTATTAGTTACCTTGCACAGTGTTCGCGCTGACCTATTTGCTACCTGGGTCCCATGGACCCATTAATGAAAAAAAAGTGAGTCCTTTGATGAAAAAATTGAGTCCCAAAATATTTGAATAAAATAACATTATTATTAAAATACAAATGTTGTAAATGCATTGCATATATGTTTCCTCAGGAAAAAATTTATTAATTGTGTGCACACTTTTGAATGGAAAACAAGTGAACTTGGTGAATGAGTAAATTATACTAATAAAGGAGTTTTTCTTTTAGTTTTTGAGATCAATATTAATTCAATTCAATTAGAGACAAAAATTTGTTCCTGTAGCTCTTTGGCAAGCCAGTATACTGTCCTCATTTCTTTATCAATTTGCTTTTTCCATTGCCACTTCCGAACTTTTCTTGAAAGAGGACTGTTTAATGATATTTACGGCAGGGATGCACAACCTTTTTGAAACAGCAGGCTACAAAAGATTGATTATGCTGAGGGTCACACTTCAGAAGGGGTGGAGGACACAGCCTATTATGCACTCCATTTGGAGATAATATGTAGAAAATTGTACAATATGTTGCTTATTTCTACTCTTTGCAAAAAATACTAAAAACTAAAACTTACTAAAAAATAAATAAAATTTAAAATTAGCAGGTATAATTTAACTGTCATTATTTTTTTGTAACTAGACACATCTAACTAATATTAGTAAAAACATTTGTTTAAAATTGATCTGAAAATGCACAATAATCCATTGATTTCATGTACTAAATTGACAACTTTTCGCAAAATTTGATGCATAAAAAATCAATGATGCTACAAGGAGATAACTTAGACTTTCACCTTTAATTTTTTTTAACATGGGTTTAATATTAGACGTATTAAGACACAAAATAAAAGGTTTTTATTTGAATTCCTGGTATTGGACATGTTTGAATTCATGACATCAATGTATTCCTAGATGTAAGTACTGTCAAACACAATGGCACAAGAAGCTGTAATCAAAGAAGCAAGTTTTTCTGGCAATAAATAAAAACAAGGATAAATTCATGATTGTAATCTTCTGTTATTTCCTAAAACTTATAATCAGCATTTGATTTTTTGTGTAAAGGTTTAAAAGAAAACTCTTTGTGGTTGGGAAAGCATAATTATGTCTTAAGACTATTTTTAATTATGTTGATTAGTTTATTGAAAAAATCTGTAAACAAATCAGAAAGATAAAGTAAAACATGCTAAGCAAAATGGAACTAAATGTTCTCCGGAGGAAAATCATAGTTAAATTTCAAGCAGAAAATATGTTTCAATTGCCTTTTTTTTCGGGGGGGGGGGGGGGGGCAAAAATAAGACAAGGGGAAAAATACCATTATATTTTAGCTCTGTAGGTTTTGCACTAGGGACTATTTAGGAAATAATCAGAAAAATAACTAACCAGAAACGGATGCTAAAAGATAGCTGCTCAATCCAGGCGCGCACCCAGGAGGGGGCTTTGGGGGCTTAAGCTCCCCCTATGATAAGCTGAACTTGAAAAAATAAAAGGAAGTAAGAAAGAGAAAAAAAAATAAACAGGAAAAGTGACCGAAGGGTATCTTTGCAAAATAAACAAATTAATCAAAAAAAAAAAAAAAAACCTATGCTAAAGCCACAAACTTCTGTACTTCTAACCAATGAAGGCACTGAAAGGAAATTAAAAACTTCAGTATAGAAAACCAAAATAGTTAACTGAAAAATCCTTTTCTATTTTCTAAATTTTGTGATTTGAAATAAAAATATTTTTAAAAAGTAGCAAAGAAAATGGAAGGATATCCGAACCTAATCCCTCTCTTTTTTTCGGCGTTTAAGTTAGAAAGGAGTCACAGTTTTAGAGCTTCAAGTTTTAAAAAATACCGGGAGAAAGTCTCCTCATTGAAGATCGTCTAATGTTTGGTTTTTGGAACATGAGTTTCCAAAAATTTCCGGAGGAGAAAAAAAAGCCCCATTACCGATTATGGCCCACAGTTTTGTTTTTAAAATTTTTATTTCAAAAACTTAAAAAGAAGCCTCCCCCCCCTCCCCACACACACACACCAAATAATGATAAGAGGTCTTCCTAAATTTTGTTTTTTGGAGCTTAAATTACGAAAAACTGCTGGTGCAGAGTACATGAATCCTATCGCTAAAGCTACCGATAAATGGACTATAACCACACATTTAAGACTTCAATTTTGAAAACTTTCCTGAGGAAGGCCTCCGAACTCTTAACATCGACAATGGAACCGCACTTCTCTAAGCTTAGTTTCGGGAAAATAGCCTGTGGAGAGTTCCACATTCCACCCATTCCCATAACGTCATCAAAGATGGTTCCCAATAGCATTTTTAAAACTTTAATTTTAAAAAATGTTCTAGGAAAGGTCACGAAAATCGTTTAAAATTAAGTTTTGATATCTTTAATTTTGACGAAAAACATTCAGAGGAGAAAACTGAACATTATACTTTTCTCTAACATTATCAAAGATGCTATTGCGTTGTTTAGACATCAATTTTGAAAAAATGCCAGTTGAGAGCGACCAAACCCCATTCTTCCTAAGATTATCTCAGAAAGTTATACATTTTGTTTTTGTAATTTCAACATCAAAAAATTGCTAGTGAAAAGTTCAAAAACCACCATTCATCCCCTAACATCTTCAAAGAGTGTTTTTTGAACATCAATTTCGAAAATTTACAACGGGAGAGCCCCCAACTCGTGCTCTTCCAAGGCTTAATCAAGGTTGTCTTAAACTGCGTTTTTCGAAGCTTAATATAGAAACATGCCTAAACCTCACCAACAATTGCAAAAATGGCCTGCAATAACGTTTTTATGGCCTCAAATTCTGAAAAAGATTAGATGAGGGCCGGCAAGTCGCGACTCTCCCTAACATAACCAAAAGTTGTCTAACTGTTGTGTTTTGGGGATTACTTTTCTAAAAATTTCCCGAAGAGAACCCTGAAACCCCTATCAGTATATTTTTTGAATATTCCAATTTATGTCTGGTCTTGATTCGTTTCAAAACGCTATTCTTCTGATTTATAAGACTGATATATTTAGTGGTCTAACATTTTAAGTAATGAGAGAAGTATTATTAGCGCATTAATCGCCTACTCGTCTTCAGTAAGGTTGGAAGAGCGTCATAGTATTAACCATTTATTTTCCAACATAAATACAATTTGATTAATAAGTAAAAAATTCACATAAAATTTAACAGAAACAATAGAGCTTCCAATCAAAGAGGACTGTGTGTTTCAAATTGACACCTTAAAAAGTTTTTTTTACTGAAATTTATTAGTTTTTTTATCCGGAAATTTTTACCCCAATTTTTTCGATTTTTAATAAAGCTGTTTTCCATATCAAAACAAACCAAAAGAGAATACCGGAAAAAATAAATAAAAAGAAAGAATTGGTAATCTATTAAAGTTCAGTATTCTCGCGATTTTAAAAATTTGATCCAATGGCCTCTGGACTTAAAAGGGGTAGAGGTGCTTGTTGTCTGAAATTAGCCCCCCCCCTTAAGTTAAATCCTGGGTGCGCCCCTGGCTCAATCAGTAAAAATGTGCCAAAATTCACTAAGCCTATTTTCCACGTGCTAACGAAAAACGAACAAAAAAATCTAAAATACTATGAAAATTTCGTACCTGTACGATGTATACTATTCAATTCCAAGAAAAGAATGGGAGGACAATGGGACAACATGTGCAATGTCGTGAGGCTTTTAAGAATAGGGCGGGGGGCGGGGGTGATTGACATGTCCAAGTCACAGCTGTGTCCGACCCCCTTCTTAGAACTAGGATTGCCTGGCCAACACAATAGGGGGTCATTGAGTTTGCTGATAAGGATGGGTTTCTTTTATTCTTTCCCCTCCTTTCATGATTGTAAAAGTTCAACTATATACAGCATGAAATCAGCATTAGTTTTCTGGAGTTTTTCGAATCACATGGGTCCGAAATTACTTTTAGATCGGAATTTTTTTTCTCCTGGCATAAACTATTATTTTTGGGTCCCAGGGACCCAAAACGTCGTGAATGTTGCGTCCGTTCTACAAGAATTTGCGTAAAAAACCCGCTATAGCGGGTAAACGCGAACCCTGCTTGCATTTTGTAAAAGTTTGTTTAAAGTGTTACATAAATCTCTTATATTTATGGGGCATTTCACGGTATTTGTGACATAGGGGTGTCCGTAACAAAACTTTTTAAATGTTTAAAATATTTATATATGTTGAAAAAGTACATTTTAAAGCATATGAATATCATATTGTTTTCATAGTTCACTTTATATTATGTTTGTAATTGCACCCAGAACATTGAAAATGCAACTTTCACTGTTACGGACTCTACATTGAATTTTTCTTTAAAAACTAAACTTTTATTCCAATTATTGTTACGGACTCTACAGTCATCATTTTCACAATCCATAATTTTTCATAGAATGCACTTTTTGATTAAAATTGTTAGTTATATTAGAGGTGAACCTTTTTTTTATCTGTCTCAAGTACCAGTTTTGGCTTAAAAATCGGTTTAAGCCAGATTTAAAGAAAAATTCGATGAAGAGTCCGTAACAGTGAAAATTGCATTTTCAATGTTCTGAGTGCAATTATAAACATAATATGGAGTGAACTATGAAAACAATATGATATTCATATACTTTAGAATGTACTTTTCAATATATATAAAAATGTTTAACTTTTAAAAAGTTTTGTTACGGACACCTATATGTCACAAATACCGTGAAATGACCCTTATCCAAATTGTCTACATGCAATTCTTAATAATAAAAGATAATCTTCTCTGTGAAGAATTCTTCTGCTTAGATTATTTTGAAAACTTTGGCATATCTGTCCTGAATTTTAGCCGCTGTATATGTAGTTTAGGAAACTAACTGAAGTAAATAGAAGTATCATCAAATTAGAACTCCTTGCCTTGCATTGAAATCTGTTTTAGCATTATTGTTTCCTTGAGAAAGATAGTTTATTGACGTTTTTTTCCCTCATGGTTACTTAATGTATTTGCGTAATACATATTTTATACTTTTTTCTTCAAAATGCAGTCTCAAAGATTCTATTGTATCTTGTACTCAAAGCTAGTACTTTCATGTCCAGTGTTTGATGTAAAATTTCCGCTAGGCTTAGAATTGTCATGAGGAAGAAAAAAGTTCAGATCACACAATTGTTTTATTATTTTGAAAAATTTTCTTAGTCTAGGATTTGAAATGTAGTGATAAATGCTTCAAAAATATTTTTAGGGAAAAAATGCTTGAAAATAAAGGTGTGTTTGTAACCCATAATTATGATGCATATTTGATGACTAATAAATACTTTCGAGGTCCTTAATTTTTTTGACAAGGTCCTTAGAAAGTCCTTATTTTTTGTTCTGAAAAAGAAGTGGGACCCTGTAAAACTGTAGGTGGTCATAAATTAAAACCAAAAATATTAATAGTATTAAAATTGAGACCAGATCAACTTGCGCCACAGTCCAATGTCCCCCTATATTAAAATGTGCGGAACCATTATGCATCATACAGAATGGAAGATATTTTACTGCTTTTCATTTATTGCATGTCACAAGAAATTTCGACTTTGGTTTTATGATTTTGGGGCAAAGTTTATTGTTTTGCTTGTCATTTATTTGTACATATTTAAAAAACAATTTGTCATACATTTTAAACTTAAGTCATTAACGTTTTTAGTCAAATTGGAGGAAACCTCGTGGCATTGACAACCGTGTGAGGAGAAGATTCAAAGGGCAATGTTTGATGCCAAACATTGGTTATGGAAGCAACAAGAAAACAAAGCATATCTTACCAAATGGATTCAAAAAAGTTGTTGTTAGAAATGTAAAAGTAAGTTGTATCTTAATTTTGAATATGGACTGATGAACATTTTAAGTATGGTATGATAATATTACTTGAAATTGAGTGATTCCATACCAACTCACCAAAAAAAAAAGAAAAGTTGAACGCACGACCAACTCGGATTTTGTTTTAATTTGCCCCACATGTTGATCATATAGAGGCATGGAAAAGTCCAAATTGTTAGGTTCCTGCTCCACTCTTTTTCTGAGATACATGCCCTCAAAGTTTGTCCGCCACGTCAAAATACTAAAAGTAATGTTATTAAATTATTTTTAATAAAAAAATCGTACTCATGCAAAATAAAAGTTTTAGACATCTGTGGAAACTAGTTACTCCAGGCATTCAGAAAAAAAAATACTAGAATGTTCATAATGAAAATTGCTAAGTTACGGGGCTCCTTGAAGTTGTAATCACAAAAGCTCGATTTTACCGATTTTGCTAAAATTGAGGAATTTATTCCAAAAAAAGGAAGATATAAACAAAGGTTTACTCACTTTCTGGTAGTGTACAGATGTTTACTATAAATGCAGGGATGAAAATCTTCCTCGGATCCGCGATGTTCCGCTTTTTGTATTTTTTCTTTCTTTCCGCGATCAAAAAATTAATTTTGCATCTAGTTTAGAAAAAAAAAAAAAAGAAAATACATACATTATTAAAATGAAGCTTAAAATAAGTTGATTTAAAGTAGTAGAGGTTGAAATTATTTCCAACTTCCAAAATAATGGAAAGGTTTTTAGGATGCAGCTGGATTGAAATCTCAAGGATGACCTGCTATTATCGGCAAACTATGTACTCTATTTTGGCATGCTGCCAAAAACATCAGTTTGATTTGCAGGAGGTAGAAATTAAGAAAGTTCAAGATCTAAAATATTCAAGATCTTTGTCAAAAAATTGGGAAAATTATTTTGATGTTAAAATTTATCAAAATAGCTTAAGACTATGCAATACTAATTTGAGAATTTGTTTCTTGAGATACACTTGTCTAATTCATCAAAAATTGCACCCCTCCCCTTTTTTTACATTGTTGTGAATGACTTAAAAATAAATAGTGAATGAGTAATTGAGAACTTTTAAAAATATTTACTTTCGATTTCAGGGCGCAAATTAAGAGAAAATCTTGCATAGCTAATTTCGCAGAATATGGGGAAAAAAATCTATCAGAATTTTAAGTTGCGCAATTTTTCCTCTTTTTTGACTTTGATCTGTTTTCATCTCTGATAAATGGTTACACAATGCATAACTTGGATTTCTCGCTTCTTCTTGGAAATATTTAAGCTTAAAGATAAGCCATAAGGCAAAAACATTCGTTTTTGGCCATCTTGGCAGCCATTTTTCTCATAAAGGGGGAGCAGTAGAAACTTTATTTTTTTTAAAAACAAGCCACTGATATGTTAGCTATTCACAGAAAAAGAGTACTTTTGGTTATTTCTTCCATTAAGAGATATCCTGCTGACAGTATATGCATGTTTTTCGCGACGACCATATGCTTTTGTTCCCCCTCTCATGGACTTAAAATTAATTAAACCAAAAAATAACGATATATTTATTAATCCAGGGGTGCAGAAAATGTTTTCCCCTCCAACATTTCCCCCAATTTGTACGAAAATTTCCCCAAACTTTAACTTAATTTTATTGATAACACATACGAAACAGAGAGCAACCTCTAGCAAATAACTCTGGTTTTGTTGAAAAGTTGGGGTACGACTATTGTGCTTAGCAACGCAGTGCAGTAAGTTGAAACTCCAGTTTAAATTTTGTTCAGGTTTAGAAACCATTACGTAGTTTATAGTTTTCTATTAGAAAGGTTAAAAAGAAAGTCATTTAATTTTTATTTGGATTTAGATTGGGTGGGGAAAAACCAGAACTCAATAGTTTTCATTTTTAGATAGTGAGGTTATATTGCAAAGGAGAAAAATTGATTTTTCTTTCAAACACTATTATTGATGTTTGAAAGTATCTACTTATTATTTTAAGTTTTAAAAAGCAGTCTAAAATAGATAATTTAATTGTAAGGGTTAGACACACTTTATCCAATATTAACAGTGAAATGACGATATGATTCATTTGTGGGGTTTGACCAAGAAAGCTTTGAGTCATAAAACAGAAAGGCTATTTTTTCCTATTAAAACGTACCTAAATATGCATATTTCTGCCATCAGGAAAAATAATATGTGTTGATTGCATATATTTTTAATGATTAACCTTTTAAATGGTCCAAGAAAAACAAAACTATTAAAAAACGCTCTTTTTAATTGTAAAAAACTCAATTTTTCATATTTTCCCAATTTTTCCGGGAAAAAACAGAAAAAAAATAGTTTTTTTTTTCCATCACTTAAAAATTTCCGGAAATTTTACATCTCTAGGCGGAACTCTAATGATCTTTTCAGCTTTACCGATAAAAAATTCTGTTTTGCAAAAACTCCTGAAACTATTCTTGAAAATGAAAACAATAATGAAATAAGGCGACACGACGTTTCGAAGAATTTTAATTTAGTGGATGACGATGTAAGCATTAAATAAAACATTTGGTAGTTATGTAGTTTAGTTTTGTAGCTGTTTGTTTGATTAATGTTGCAATAAATAGAGAAGCATAGAGCGAATTTTTCGGACACACTCGCTTTCCGTGCGCGGATTTTTCGTGCAGTTTAAACTAAGAAAGTTATTTTTTTTTTCGAAAGATTTTTTCGATCCATCGGAAGACAAAAGAAACAAGCTAAGTAATATGCGAGTTAGCAAAACATTTAAAAAAAGATGAAAAATTGTTGTAATAAGCAGATTTGATTTCTTGAGAACAGAGTTACAAACGTGTGCATCTATAGTCCGAATTAGGAATCGTTGGGGGCAGGCCCGTCATTTAGGGGGGCAGGTTGGGGGGTCAATTGCCCCCCCCCCCTGACTTTGAGAAATCAATCTATTTACATATAAGTGGGCATGGTTTTTGTTTGTTTTTTGGTGAAATTGTATTGTGTTTTTACCCTTTGTCCGCCCTGGAAAAACTTGAAATGACGTCCCTGGTTGGGGGAGAGGGTCAGAAGCAGTGGCTTATATATGTTAAAATTTTAGAGGGGGCCCATATGACCAGACTTAGCCGCCTGATCGCGAGATGCCACACAGAAATTTTGTGCTATTGAAGTTTTAAAAAACGTAACTATATGCTGTAACTCGTTAAAGGGAGATAAAGGGATAGGGCGAGCTCTCTTTGTTTTTTTACAAAATCAAAGGCCTGAAAATGAATTTTTGGTCTATGTTTGGTAATGAGGGGAGAAAAAAAAGTTTGAAGGCTCGCCCGGAAATTTTTTAGCGTGCTAGCTCAAAGATGCTATTTTATACAATCGTAGATGATGTTATAAGAAAAGAGTGAGATAGGGTAAGTGCTCCAGTTGTCGGCCAGTCTCCAGTAGTCTGCCACAATGACGTAAAACTTCTCATAAGTAGTACATTTTTAATTCAAAATCAGATATGACGCATTCACACATTCATTTGAAGAGAATGGTAATATTTCAGGAATCTCTCCGGAAATCTTTTGAGGCGCTGAAACTTTTCTTTCACTGGAGAGATTGAATGGAGTGATGAGTCTTGTTTAGTAAAGATAGAGAAGCAAAAGGGGCTCCCTCCCGAAATTGTTTTTAAAATTGGAGTCAATTTTAGGCTATATCAGGAATGAAAGGGTTAGAAGACCCACCCCTCTGAGATTTACGATCTTAAAGTTTTGAACATGCAATCTCAGACAATCTTTAGAGACGTTAAGGAAGGAAGTAAAGTTACAGAATTCGTTGTAAAGGGTGGTGTTTCGGAAACTCACCGGGAAAGTTATGGAATTGAAATCCTAAAACACCATTGAGGCAACCTTTAATCATATCAGGAAAAAAGTCTGTAAAAGAATTCAGGAGCTGCCCCCCCCCCCCCCCGAAACTTTGTTATATTGGAGTTTCAAAAACGTAATTTTATGCAATAATTCGTTAAATGGTGTTAAAGGGTGAGGAGCACTCTCTTGGAAATGTTTTGAAATAACTAGCCTAAAAGTGCATTTTTATGCAGTGTTTCGTAGTGTTAGAGGATTGAAAGGAGGTATAAGGCTCTCACGGAAATTTGTCGGCCTTTGAGGCTCCAAAATGCTAATTTAAATGCTAACTGATGATGTTATGCTGCTCTCCTCGGGAGCTCTCCTTTCTAAAAACACCTTTGGAAATTATCTTTGAAAACGTTACATAGGCATCTCTGTCTGAAATTGTTTGAATTTTGAATTTCCAAAATGCCATTTTTGGCTGTTGACTAAATCATAAGAGAAAATGTGCTCTTCCAGAAATTTGCACTTTTTAGTTATATATGATGACATTGAGCAGGAGAGTGGAGATCAGGTGCTCTCATATGGAAATTTTCCATAACTGAAGGCTTAAAAGTCACATTTTAGAATCGCTTTTTGTTTTTGTCATGGGAATCACGATCCCCTTTTTATTGCGTGTTGAGAGTCACAATTGTAGGTTATTGCACATCTCTTAGTATACACACCTATCTGTTGCCCTCTAAAATTCCCAACCAGAACAAGGCCCCGAGTTTTCTCTTAAATTTGGCGCTGGAAAGCATCTATTTTTTCATTTGACTACTACTGAAAGATTAAAAGTTGTTGGCCCCCAACTACTTTTCTGTCTTGTAGTTTTTATTTATTTATTTATTTATTTGTTGAGCTGAAATCTCGAAAATAATTTGTGACTAAACTCCAATCGAATCATGCTTTATTTTCTTCCCTCCTCCATTTTAGGAGGGGTCTGGACCCCGTGGGCCCACCCCTTACATACGTCCCTGAGCTTGAAAAAAACGGGTACTGTAACTTCAAAAACAACTGAATAAAAATAGTTGCATTAAAAGTGCAATGTGTTCAAATAAAGTCTGGCGATTTAACTAAAAAAGGATTAGTTTTGAAGGGAGTCAAAATTTTCTTTTGATTGGGACAAAATGAAATTTTTGAGATGTCACAGTGACCTGCGACAGCTAAGGTAAATGGAGGTGAAAGTAACTCTGAGAATCCATGGGAAAATCGGAACTTTTTGAGAGGTCACAATGACCTCCCATGACCTCCTATTGGGATGAACTTGCTTGCCTTCCTCAGCTCCCTTAACGTCCTGACTACTCCAATGAAACCTTCATAAATGGACTTAATATTTCATCCTCTGTTTCCCCTTCACATAATGGTAAAAAAGGATTTTAAAAAAAAACGGAGTTGGAGTCGACCATTTTTCCTCAGACTCCGCAGCCCTGAATAAACTGTTGTTTTTACAGTGTAGCAGCCAAGGTTCCAGTTTAAAACTGCAAAATGCATGGTAAATAAACTAAAAAATAAACAATTTCAACTTTTTTCGTGATCTTTTTCAATAAGGTGTTTTTTTCCACTAAGTTTGATATGCATGTAAATTGTTGATACTTATTGATGAATAATTTCAAATACTCTTTCCACAGGAGTTGGAGATGCTAATGATGCAAAATAGGCGATATTGTGCAGAAATAGAACATGCAGTTTCTTCAAAGAAGCGAAAACTAATTGTTGAAAGAGCAGCACAACTTGCAATACGTGTAACAAATGGCAATGCAAGATTACGTTCTGAAGAAAATGAATAAAACACCTTTTTCATATTGCACTATTTTGTGTACTTATTTTAAACTCGCCACTGTTTTTTGGATGACACCACGTTTTTCAGCTGCTTGGTGTTTAAGTTGGACCACACTGGCAAATGAAAATATTCCACAGCATTGCCTACTGCACTGCAAATGAGTTTGTTTCTACTCCACATATCCTGATCAAGGGTTTTCAAAGAATTGAGCAAGAATTTTGCTGACGCACATCCTTTTGGGTCAGAAGAAGGAAATTAGGTTCCACGGGTGGGGGTGGGGGGCTTGTGCATACTAGAGTGGTCACAAAAATTCAATTTTCGAATTTCTTTTGCGGCACCCCCCTAAAATGTGCCAATGGGCTAGAAAATGAGATTTGAAAAGTTTTAGCTTAATTGGATAATATTAACACGTGCCGCAAAGAGGGTAAAGTTAAGAAAAACAGCGATTTTTAGCCAAAAATTGTAGTTTTTCCTCTGTATAACCAAAACTATTCATCTTAGAAACTTTATTTTGGTCTCATTTTGTAGGAAATTTTATTTTCTTTAAGTCGAATCTTATTTAACGTTTCAAAAAAACATGATTAAATATTTTTCAGAATTTTCACAAGTCAGGCTGCAACGCAAATCCTCGAAATTGCAAGTAACATGGGGAAATTTTTTTTTCAACTAATCTTTTGAGGCACCCCCCTAAAATGTGTCAATAGACTAGAAAATGAGATTTGAAAAGTTTTAGCTTAATCGGATAATAGTAACACGTGCCTCAAAGTGGGTAAAGTTACGAAAAACAGCGATTTTTAGCCAAAATCGTAGTTTTTCCTCTGTAAAACCAAAACTATTCATCTTAGAAACTTTATTTTGGTCTCATTTTGTAGGAAATTTCATTCTCGTTAAGTGCTATCCCATTCATTTTTGTTATCATGTCCAAAGTATTTATTTGGCATTTTTCAGGTTAAATCGTAGAGTATATCAAAAAGAAGAAATTTTTATGCAAAAACCTAAAAGCATTACAATATTCAATTGCATTTATTTGCTTATTATTGTATTTACTTTGTCAATTAAAAAAGGGGTATTTTCTCGGTACTTTAGAAATAATTGAAACAAATTCCCGTGTTAAAATAGAGGAATTAAGGGGTTAAGACGGAAAGCAAAGAGTTAAAATTACAATAAAAGCTTTAATGCACTTTTATACTTATACTGTTAAATTATATAACATTATTTTACTACTCTTTACATACGAATTAAGTTGCTGATGGCTTGGATGGGAAACCTTTTAATAAATGAGGAAACTTTGCTTGCATTTAGCATACAGCATTAACTTGTAATAAAAGCTACCATTGCTCTTTGTTTTTCGTCAAAGAGGAACTGAAGAATGGAATTAATTTTACACCTCTTTCAGCTGTGTCATGGAACACCATTAAACTATTTACTCTCTTTTAAGCTTTAGTATAAAATTGGTTTTTACACGATTTATAGGGGTATATATTGTAATCGCCCCTAGGCTGTGTGCAGCTTTTTAATTTCACAGCAAGAAAGTTTCAATTTTCGCCTAAATTGCTTATTTCTAATATTCTCATCTTCTGAACCTGCTTTGAATTGCTTTTTATCAACACAGATCATTCAGCTGGAAATTTTTGAAAAATATCTGCTTGAGGACCAGCAGATGTATTTCCATTTTGCAACTAAAAGCTGCTTTTAAAACAACTTCTAAGATGCGGTAGAAACATGCTGAATACGGAAAATATTTCTGTAACAACGCAGGTTTCCTGAAAGCTACCACTATTTTCCGCAGTGGTATCAAAATACATTCCAAAATTTTTTTTCTATGTTACTTGTGACTACCCTAGTGCATAACCTGCTAACTTGAATGTTTTGGCCGTACAATGTACGTTTTTTTGCTGTTGTACGATCGTACGGTAAAGGTATAAGATGGTAAGTTTTTTGCAAATTTTTTCATAGATTCCAATGTTTTTTTTTATTTTTAAATATAACTAAATTTCAACTACTAGGCTTCTTTAAAATTCATCGTTACATGTGTTAATGCGTGAGGGAGAGCCTAAACTTCGTCATATTTCAGCACTAAACGCGTACTTAGCGGAAAACGGGTTTTGAGACTGCAATCCTTTTGCATCGTGCAGATATTTAAATATTTGCGAAAATTTTAGGTTACATTCACACATGCTACCTTAGGTTACCACATTTAATTATTTAAGTGTTTTAATATTTTTGATAGTTGGAAGTGATTGATTATAAATTTATTTAAAAAAAAAAAGCATATACACAGTCAACGAAAAATTGCTTCCTGTGTTAAGATTTCAATCCTTTTGCATCTTGAAAGTATTTTAATATTTTTGACAATTGGAAGTTATTTTTACATGGCTACCGAATACTACTTTATTTTACTTCATTTCTTTTTTATTATTCATGTTTTTTTTTTTTCTTATCCCAACATGCTTATATTTAACACATACTCCACAGAAATTTGCACAACTGAAATGAATTTATTCAATTGATAATCCAAAAAAAATGTTAATTAAAATAAAAGATAACTACTGAAAAGTGAGTGATATAGTTACAATAACTTAATATCTGATTTTCATCAAGAAATAGGTTTTTTGTTAGCATGGTTTCGTAGGGAAAATTGTAAGATTTTCTAAGTAGACATGTATGCAGCTATACTTGTGCAATCGTCAATGGTATGTGATAACAAAAAATTGCCCAATAAGGATTTAGAATTTTTAACTTGCCCGACTATAAGCCACAAACCCATGTGTTCCCAGCAGACTACAGAATGGCTGATTTTGAACTCAGATTGCACCCGCTTCAACACTTGCTATTTCGTCAACTATGCCATTATTCTATACAGACATCAATAACTTTGTGTTGACTATTATTTTTAGGCCCCTTCTTTATTTTTATTTTGCTGCGAAGAGGACTTGCAAGCTCATCATTTGACATTCCCATTAAAAAATCACATCCAATTCTATCTCAGTTGATTAAAGCCAACACCATTTGCAAAATTAAGTTTAAATACTTTAAGTTAAACGGTGAAGGGATGACGGGTTAACTGGAAGCGGAAACGGACCACTTCATATAAAAATAGGTTGGATTGGTTAGAACGCACGACTGTACTGCTTACGCATTATTGCAGATCCAACCTATTTCAAAATGAAGTAATAAGTTTCTGCTTCCAGTGACCCGCCATCTCTTCGCGGTATAACTATATCAGAATAGCTAAAGGGAATTTATTGAACTAATTAATTTATATAAAAATAAAAATCGTTGAGGCAGATAAATTGCTTTTTATTACTGAAATTTTTAACACCACTTGGCTTTTGAGTTATGTTCAGAAAATGCATCAAGAGCTTACACAGTTTTTTCAAAGCCGAAGATAGGGTTGATGCTTTTGTAATATCCGTAATTGTTGACTTGTGGTGGATTTTAGGCAGGGTTTGCCAAAGCGGGCCCAGACCAAATAAATCCAGCCAGGTATTTTCGGGCGGGCTCACTCGAAAAAAAGCTCCACTATATCGGTAAAATGAGTTTTTTCAAAATTTACTGCATTTTATAGACATTTATTATAGAAACAAACTAAATACTAAGCCTAGAAATTGGTATTGATCAGTTAAGTTGTAATAATTTAGTTTGTTACAATATTTAGTTTCCGTCAGTACCTGGCCTAGAAATTGCCATCTTCCTCTCCTCACAACTTATGAGGTATTGGAAATAAAACTGCACATGAATTTCTCTCTTTCTTTAATACTTAAAAGATCAAAATAATTATTCCAATCTATAAAATATAATACCTATTTAAAAAATTCATTATATGCCATAGGAGTAATATTTTAGTGGGAGGGCCAAAGAGTGCTTTTTCTCACTTGCCATTTTACATATTGCCGCGTTTCGCTCACTGCTACTTTTTTAATGGTTTTGAACAGTATTCTTTATGTAGTGCATCATTTTAGGTGAAATATTTATGAATATCGAGTAATATTAAAATTTTCTCTGAAATATAGATTGAGGAATTTCTAAAAAGTAAATGTCAAAAACATTTAATTTAAACTTTATTTAACAGTTACCACAAAACAATGCTTGATACATAAAATGTTCTGTACAATATATTGTACATTATTCATGATTTACCACAAGTATACTTCATGAAAAGTTATTTGACACTAGATGATTCGAGATATGAAGTTAATTTTCATAGAAATTGAAAACATGAATCAATTTTTAACTGTTAAAATAAAACACTATTGATTTATAAAATATAAGTACCATTCGTGTTTAGGTATACTTTTGACTAAGTGTTGAAAATTTATTGGGGGGAAAAAAGGAGCAGTCCATTTTAAATTGATTCATAAATCAGAACAATATATACATAATTATTTAACAATGATTATATTTTTAAAGAATTCTCTCATACCACGGTTCATTGGTCAACTACATTTATCAACTATTTATTCCATTCAACATCATAATACATTTTCATAGCACAAAATAGATTTTACCAAAAATATATTGGTTGGAAATGCTATATCCAAGTCATTTCAAACTAATGTGAATATTATAAATTAAATTAATATAAGAAGTCGGGAAATTTTTTCGATAAAGCTATCATGAAAGCTAAATATAACAGAAATAAAGTGACTACAAAAATAATTTATACGTAATCTACAATACTACTTTCAATGGCAAATATTTTGGAATTCGCATAATTTATAAACATTGTATTTCATTAACAATATTTTTAATCCAAACATTTACAGTGTTATGTAAAGCTCTATTGCAATATTAAGCACAATTTCAAGTGCCTGAAACATAATTTTAACAGTTGCAATTACAGTTAAAGAAACAAACAACAAAAATAAATCCAGGATACATTCATTTCTTGAGCTTATAACAAAAATGTTGTATAAAAATATTTTTTACAAAGTATAATACATTATATAACTCTAAAGAATGGTTTAAAAATTAAAATTACTTTTATTTGAAAAATAAATATTATGTAAAAATAGAATATCGTCACAGTTCTCTAAAATTAAAATCATAATAATGAACTACATTTTTTTACAGTAAGAATGTAAAGTATAAAAACGAAATCAAGTGGACATTCCAGGGACTCATTCAATGTAAAAAGCAAATAAATACATACAGTACAAATTTCAATGTTTTGCATAACATTTAAGCTCTATTCAAATTAGTAGTGCAGAAAAAATTCACCGCATAAAAAAAGAAATATCCAACGTATTCCGAATGCAACATTTGAAATTATTGGTCCCTAATATTAACAATAAAAATGCAGCGTGATCTAAAAATAACCCTGCTTTTTAGTCATTCTGTTTGACTCATTACATTGCCTTGAATAGTCAAGTAATTTATACATGAAGTTTTTAAATTCGGTTTTGAGAACTTCCTTTAGTGCTTCTGTCACCGCTGATTGAATGGTTGGAATATCATGAAAAGCTTCTTTCATTGCAGTTTTGGGAATAAAAAAGTTCACAAGATGATAGAGCAGGTGAATACAGAAGATGATTGAGGACACAAATCTATATTTTATGTTCTTGAAACTGAAAACTGTATTAAGAGAAGGTTGTTACAATGATGTTCCAGCCATTTAAGCAATCGTGACATAGGTGCTAAAGAATATTACCAAAATCAAATTAAAAAAGTCTGAAGAAAAAACATTTGAAATGTTACATTGAGTTGAATGGATCTATTTTGGAATAAATTTTGGCTTTAAAATATATTACCGCATTTATTTCATTCTATCAAAAAAAAAAAAAAAAAAAGCTTCTAGGATTAATTATTGGGACTTAATACTTAACCAATTAATGCCTAGAATCCCCTTTTAGGGGCGGTTCAGAAAAGGGTCTGAATTTCCCCAAAATGAACATTCCAACCGAATAATAGTGTTCAATTAGTACCTTGGTATTGTTTCAATTCATTATTAACAGATTGCGTTATTAACTCGGGAGGAAGCGCGGGGTCATTTAATGACCCCAAAGAAATTTTCTAACTCCAATTCCAAGAAAACTATGCACCAGTTCACTCCTTTCTTCTCAATAGCTGAGTTTCTACCCCCCATTCACCTTTTGTTACTAATTCGGAGGTAATTCTGGCATTTGCATTCAGCCAAGACACGTTTGGTCAGTTACTGGGGTCATTCTATGACCCCGGCGTCCTTCCGTTTGCTTGACAGATCAACTATTTTGCCTGCCAAATACGCTCAGTCCGTCACTTTTTTTTCAATTAAAATAATGTTGTAACTTTGAGACAACCATCTTAAAAGTATTCTTTATGCTGATTAGTAAATACATTTCTTAAATCCTTTTTGGAAGGAAAAATGATACCGAAATAATACTTATTTAGAAAATGAGCAAATAAAATGAAAGGGACACTTATTCAATTAAATTATCATCTCCCTTTCATTCAACCAGTGTACAAAGTACTTAAATTATAATAACTACAATCAAAGTAATATTTTTTTTATCTTCATACATGCAGTATAAAAATACAGGAGGAGACAAAATGAAATCAAGTAAATAAATTATTTTCGATTAAAGGTTGAAACATTTTAAGTATAAATTTATCAGTTTTCTTTAAAAACATCAATTCTGGAATGATAGTTATTATAAATATTGTAAATTAAATAAAATGTAATAACCCGCAAGATGTATATGAGCTTTGTGTAAAAAATATACGTTCCATACCTTTAAACAAAATTGCGGAAGAAAGTTAGTTTGCGTAGCACATTTTTGTCTAAATGATAGGTTTCAATGTCTGTAATTGTACTGCAATATGGTTTTAAGAAAGAAATATTAAAATATAAAAGTTTTTAACTGCGTAGGAAGGGATTTGGGGTTCAATCAAAGGTTTGGGGTCATTTGATGACCCCACGAGTCCTAACGTTTGACTCGGAGACGCGCGTTTTCCCGGGTTAACACATCGTTCACAAGCTCAAGAAAAAAAGCTAAGTTTTCAAAGTTATTCCCAGCTTCCCAGTGTATGTTAATTGTTCATTTTATTTGTTCTTATAAAATGTCTTTTTAAATATTATATTGTAGGCAGAAAAAAATTTTAGTAAAAAAAGTATGTACCCTCTGGGGTCTATTGTAACTTTTAAGGGACGATTTTTGTTTCCTTAATAAAAAAATTATTTTTTTACATGATATTATTTTTATTATTTTTCCTGTCCATTAAACACTGTCTGTAACCAGTATACAGAATATCTTTGGAAAAAAAAAAAGTCAGGCATTAATGGGTTAAAGAATAACATTAATTTTCATTGTAAAAATTGCCATGTTGCTTAAATATCACACTTTAAAGAGCATGACATTTTTCCCTTAAAAATAAAACAATTATGCCACATCCATAAAATTAAGGGAAGTCAGTTTCTAATATTAAAAAAATACTGTAATTGAGCCCCATTCAATTTTCAAAATAATTAATTGTCCAAAGACAGCAATAAGGAAAATCACACACTACTGCTGAATGACTCAATTGAATTGATCATCTTAAAAAGGCTCATTTTTTTTTTCTTTTGCAAAATATGTTTTGAAATGGGCAAATGAGTTTTACTGTGCAAATTACCCATACGAAATTTAATTGCTAGATATTTTGTGCATTGACATGATAGAACTGGTCATTTAAAAACACGTTTCATAAAGAAAGTAATGGCAGAAAATACAAGATGAGCCTAATCTGAATATAGATTTGGATCACTGAACCTGAATTATTGCCAATTCAGGATTCAACTAGTATTTTTCATTGGTGTTCCAGGGCTGAAAATTTTTCATTTGTCATATTTTTTCTTGGTAGTATAAAAAAAACAACATGCAGTTTTTAAGTCTTTTAACCAGCAAAAATTTCATTTATTGGATATTAGTCTAGATTTTAAACTGCAACTCAACTTTCACAGATGTGTTCCAAAACTTTAGCTGCCGCAGTTCAACCACTTATTTCTAACGCACATCTACCCCTAGATTATTAGCATTTGTCTTAGAATGAGTTCACTTCAAAACATGCTATAAATCAAACTTTTGCAGAATTAAGTTTTCTTTGTGAAGCAGTGTTGTTAGTTTATAATTTTTTGAGTGGTTCCTGTATCTCGACACATGGCAGATTATTGGGCAGAAACTGCCATATGGGGGCAACCACCAAACTCTGCGCTGTTGGTACAAGTCTAAGGAAAAGTTTAGAGAAATGTACCTATGTGAATCCTAGAATGAAAGAAGGCAATACCACACCTTTATGGAACAGGTGGAACCTTTCTAAGGAACCTTTATAAGCTATATATATGGAACCTTTGTAAGCAGGTCTTCATATCTTTAGTAGGAATAATTGGACTATAACTGACAAGAAGTTTTTATTTCTATTCACAAATTATGGATTTGACCCTATATAAGGTACATAATATAATACTTCGTGAGGCATTAAAATGCCTTTTTTTGTACCATGAATTTAAAAAAACTAAAATGGAAAAGGAAAATTATTTACTGGAATTGGTTTTTATAAGAAGAATGGTAAGCACTAGTAAGTAAGTGATACAGAGCACTCCTTACAGATAGAAATTATGAAACCTTGATTTAAGCTTTACTATTTTAGGTGATGTACAGCGATTTGGCAAGCCGGTGTAGAGATCAAATTTGATACCAATGGTACAAGATGGGTTATAATGTACATTTTTATTCAATTATAAAATATCTGTTGTAGAAATTGTGTGTCTCATTTTATGGAGGGAACTGCTATGATTTGGAGACAAGTGTTTCCTGAATAGGAGTAAAAATTAAGGTGAAATTGTGACATAATTTCCAAACGATGAGATGATGATTTGTTGGGTACAAAAAATGTCAAAAATACATCAGAGAATAAAATCAAATCATATTAATTAGTGAAAAATGACAGCTGATTCTTATTGAATTTTTGGCACATTTCATATCAAGAATGAAAATTATTAAATTTTCTACTTCTCTAAAATGAATTTTCAAAGCATGTATTCAGTTTACTACATACAAAGTTAAGCATTTCGAGAATGATGGGGTTATACCAATAAGTTAAGAAATGTATATAAAATATTTTCAACAGACATATGTTGATTTATGTACTACTTTCTTTCAGTATTTTGCATACAAAATGGTAATATAGCAATAACCAATGTTGAGAGAGTTTTCCACTTCAGTACTATAATTTATTCATAAAAACAATTTCATTATCTTTTAAAATGCTGCATGGAGAAGAGTCTGAACTACATATGAAGTGAAGGGAAAAAGAAACCTTGCACACTAAAAAATATGTTCCACAAATAAAAGTTTAGCTGATACGGGGAAGTAAATGAAAGTAGTGAATATGAAGAGACGAAAATAACAAAAATAGCTATTTTGAGACGTTTTAGCATTTAATGGAAACAAACAATTTAAAATATAAGAAATATGTTGAAGGCTTTAAAATCAACTGAGAAAAAATTTGTTGTTTTTAAAATTCATCTTTGAACAAAATTGAGATAAAATTATTTCATATGTACTACCAAAAAAAAAAAAAAAAATAAAATGGGTAAAAATTGTGAATTCTGTTGGACAGAGAAATAAGTCACCGAAATTTAATTCCAACTATATTAATACCAACAAGAAATCTTAATATAAAATTACTATGATGGTTCAGAAAGGTAAGGGAAATAGAGAACTTTTTCATACATGAATGATTTCTAGCCCTCACAGATTTTGTTGGTACAAAGGATCCTCGCTCTTGAATATGCTATATTTCATGACTTAAATACAACCTTTTAATAGCATAGCATCAATCACTTTAATAATTTCTACATAGATTTGAAAAAAAAAAAAAAAAAACAAATGAGCCACTGGCATGTCCAGATACATACTAAAGTACATTAATAAATATTAAAAACTTGTATAATAAATATGAGGGAAAGAAAGTAGTAAAATATTACATTTTTCCAAATGATATCTTATAAATTAAATCTCAAATTAGTAAAATGTTAAACTTTTTATGACAACATATCAACAGGCATGTCAAACACTGCAAGTAATAATTATGAGTAAAAAAAAAAAACCCTTATAAATAACAAGGGGTACATTATCTTTAACATGAAAGTATTTTGTAGAATATTTTTGCCATTCATAAATAAAATCATATTACTTTCCATCAGATGAATGTCAAAGCTCATACATATTTACTAAATACAGAGGGAGGGGCATAGTAACTTGCTTTTTTGAGTTGGCAGTCCTGATGCAAGACCTGCCCTGAGGATGTTGGGGACAAGGGCATTCAAGACTTCCCGCTCAAATTTATAATCCACTTAGTTCAGTCACTGTTACAGACTGGGCAAAGACGCAGCATGCATTCACCATTCAGGTGTATTTTTCTAATGGTAATTCCATCACTGCTAAACTTGGCACATTCCGTGCCCATTCTAACATTGCACTCCATAGTAGCCTCATGCAATTAATTTTTGTGGGAGTACCAAAAGTCATTAGTCTACAATGATTGCTCTAGGTGCCTTAATCATTTTAAGAACAACATTTTTCAAAGCTTTTCTTAATACCAGAGGAGATGCTGAAGAGAGTTCAAAATAACTTTTAAAATCAGCTGATGCAGTACATTTAAAATAGTAGAAAACATCTGCCTGAAAATTTTAAAAACTGGATAAACATGAATTTATAATGCTATTCTTAATGGTGTTTAAAGACTAAAATTTTGTACAATTGCTTAGATTGTTTTTACTAAATAAAAAAATAAGCAAGCTTCTCCGCCCAGCCTGTACAAGTCATTCAGCATTAAAATACCAGAGGAAGTTCACCAAAGTCAGATCAAAGTCTCTAACTGACCCTCGACATATTTTGCCAAATACGTGGCACATAGTATCAGTAGAATCTTAAATAATTCACTTCTTTATGCTTAACTTGAGGGATTGCCATTGATGAGTTCGAGTCAGTCATTTGTGAGTAGTGCTTGATTGCACCCTCTTGTGTTCTTTGAAATTTCAGAGTGATATTTTTGAAACATCACCACTTTACTTCCAAACAGGTAAGCATCATTAATTATTAATAGTATGTAGTAGATGAAAGGAAAGAAATAATTAAGAGCTAAACAGTTTGTAAAAAATTTACAACTGAAGAAATCGTATTATCCAAAGCATTTACTTTTTCAGCATTTTTTACGTGTCCTTCGCAATATCCAGCAACATATTTAAAAAAAAAAAAATAATAATAATTTTGTGAGGATTTCATTCAAGGTATCATTTCAGTTTTGCAATATTATCTTTTCTCTAAACTATTTTCAAAACCAGTGAAAAGACTACAAAAGAGATGGACAATCCTTGACATAAATGAACATAAAATTCTTCAACAAAATTCCATTTTCAAATTTTTGACTGTATAAACAGAAATAAGCAAATATAATGCCATATATATTTTTTATTGTTGATAAAATAAATTTCTAAAAGTAGAAAGGAGCCGAATTGGGAGCACTATTAAAAAAAAGTCCTTTTCTTTACTTTTTACTAAATTCACAAACACTAGTGACAAAATATTTGTAGTTGAAGTTTATGACTATGGGATTTTTGAGTAATTAAACAAATCATTTTTTATCACTGAACGAGCTTTTTTATTTTAATATTAATAAAGTTGTGGGAAGAAGAAAAATTGGGGAAACGACCTCAGTGCACTTCCTCTACGCTTTTTAGAAGAAATAAGATTGATAGTGTGACTGAAAAGGTTTACTTTCAATACATGACTTTTGACTACTGCATATGTCATGTTACTTTGGTTCTGGCAAATTTTTGTCACAGTACTTCTGAATAGCCGATGGAAAATGACACGTCAAAATTAAAATTTCAATTATTGTATTTCATTAAAATGTTTTTGTCACAACATTTGAGAGTCTTGAAAATAAATTTGGGAAAGTTAAGCATAATTTTTAACACACATACAGCTTAAATTATGATGAAATAAAAAAATTATTTTTGATCAATACTACCGACGCTTGTGACCACTAACAGTTTGATTTTTCACTTATTATGGTAGGAAACGTAACATAATAAAAACCAAACTTTAGTTCATGAGTTTCATAAGTAATGCTAAAATATCAGATGGTTTCACATTGATTGGAAATTTCATCTTAACTTATACTTCATCACAAAACAGCAACAAAAATATTAAAACTAGAAAGAGTACAAAGCTAGTTCCAAGCGGGAAATCTTTCAGACTTCATTTGATTCATAACAATTTAATAAGTATAACAATAAGTTTCACAAACTAAAATCAATCTAGTTCTTTGAATCGCAATTGCAATGACATCAGGATTTTTTTTTGAATAATAGAAAAATGAGTACAAGAGACAAACATTAAATAACCTTTTTATATTAACCAAATTTTATCATTCTTATCTAAACCATTCAAAAACAATGAACACTGCTTTTAAAACCAACTTTAGCTTTCAATATTAGGAATATAACATTCCAATAAAATTTATGAAAAATAATTAAAATGAAAAATGGAAAAGGGAGAAATATCCTTTCAAACAATTCTAAGTTTACATACTGAACTGCACCAACATGAAGGTACTTCCCTCTCTTTGCAAATGTCTCTTTTAAAAACATTTATTTTTGTATTTTAAAAATAAAGCTCAGCACACAGTGCATAATATAAGTTCTTACTGTATTTACCATTTTGAAAAAGTGAAAATTTTTATTTGACAATGGAAGTGAAAAAAACCATACAAAATTTAAAAGTCTACTCAATTCAAATATTGCAGTGAGTTACAGGCAGCAAATATGCACTCAGCATCCCTTTGATATTTGTTGCAATTTGCTTGAATACCAGAGAATATGAATCAACATGATGTTCCAAGTTTGTTCTGCTTGAGACATTAACTTATGGATCGAAGATTATTGATAAATTGATTAACATATCTTAATGTGGGAAGCAGGGACGTCATTTCAATTTTTCCTGGGGTGGGGGGCAAAGGGTGAAAACACAATGCAATTTCATCGGAAAACAGCAAAAACCACGCCCACATAAATACACTGATTTCTCAAAGCCAGGGGGAGGGGGGGGGACAATTGACCCCCTCTGCCCCCTAAATGACGGGCCTATGGGGAAGTAACTTACTGCTAAATATATAAATGTAATTGTTGAACATTGAACTTAAAACAATTAGAAGAAAACAAAGTTCCAATGAAAAAAAAATCTAAACCAATAACAAAACACTACATATACAAAATAAGTTTCATTTTTCGCATTACAGTAAAGGGACCCTTTTGAAAATATTTCAATTAGCTATGAAAAGAAGGGTCATCTATTTCAGCGATTCTTAACTGGTGGTCCGCAGACACATCTGACCAGTCCTCAAAGACTTTTGCGCCTCCATGTCAAAAAAATTTCCTCATGGAAAAAAAAAAGGAAAGCAAACACCATAGTAATGATAATAATACAATCTAATACAGCATCTTTTATGTAGATTTAACGATTAATTTTCATAGTTCTCCATGCTTTTCCAGAAATGTTTATTACTTGCATATAACTTTTCAGATAATTACTAATCCTATTCTTAACATTTAAATACTTTTTGGTTATAACATTACGTAAAGTTGTATTGTATATATTGAGGAATTTCTTATTTAGTAAAATAGAGAAAAAAAAGAGCTGAAGTCCTTTGGAAAAAAAATTCACAAGTGTTTGACAATCTCTGAGTGGAATGTTCTGTTTTTTTTTTTTTTTTTAGCGGAAAAAAAAGAAAGAAAGAAAAAAAGGAAGTGAAAAGAAAAGAAAAAACAAAAAAAAAGAAGAGAAATAATCATCACCGGCACATAAAAAAGTTGATGTTTTTCTGGTTTGTAAATGCAGTTTTTTTCTTTTTTTTTAAAGAGGGGTAAAAGGAAGAAAACAAGAATGCATCACCGATTCAAATTTTATCCCAAAGCTTTGGCTGGTCCGGGGTTAAAAAAGGTTGAGTAACACTGATCTATATATAATTTGTAATTTTTAAAAAACAAATTTCGGTTAGCTATAAAAGATTAAAATTAAAAGGGCTCAATTTTAGCAATAAACACAATTTGTTCACATTTTAGAAAAAGTAATTTATTTTAAGAAAATAGAAAAATAATACATTGCAGCAACTAGACTCTTAACAGAATTTTCGACATGCCAACATTGTTTATAATGGGTGTCCAGCTAAAAAGAGCACAGAATGTCATAGTTTAATCTGATGTCATTGTTTAATCCGACTTTGACACTTTCACACCTCAAGATTCAGATCAGCATTTAAGTGGTACATGTGAAAGAGAAGATATTTAACACACATACATCGGATTCCTTGATAGCCAAGCTTGAAAATTTACTCAGGTTACAAAACACTACTAATACACTATGAATGGTTTTACTTAATGAATACACTGTACTAAAACAATTCCTAATGCAGCAGTGTTTCCTCTCAAACATTATTTACTTAGTGTTAAAGAATAATTTCCACAGCACTTTTGGGACAGATATTGTTTTGCATTATTAAATGTAATCTGCTGATTTTCTGGTCCAAGATTACCCCTGATTGTGACTCTTGCACCAGTAAAATTAATGAACCAACATCATTATAAAGATAATTTTTGATGCAAGTATTTTTCTCTCATAATCAAAATTTTACTTTGCTGGACACCAAGTTATAACTGCTAGCTTTATATTGTTATTTACACATAAAAAAAATTCTTGCAATGAAGAAATTTTTTAATAAAATAGTGTATAAAAGTAGATAAATTCAACATGAATAGATTATGAAAGAATAAGTATAAATACTTTAATCACATTTAAGAAAAGTTAAAATAGCATGCACACACACACAACCAAAGGAAAAGAGAGAGAGAGAGAGAAAGAGAAAGAAAGTTAATAGATAAGCTCATGTAGGTCATTCTTGAGGGTTTAATATGAATTTGAAAAATATTTCTCAAAAATTTTTTGTATTCTTGCAAAACAAATTTTGGGATTCTATGGAAGGAAAGTATATTTTGAGCAGAGACACATTAGTAGAAATAAAATACTCAATGCAATTGCAAAAATGGCATACATATAAGACAGTTTCTCAATGTATCAAAGATTGGCACTTTAATGCATACCAATATAAACATAGTGCACAACGCTTTATATATATATATATATATATATATATATATATATATATATATATATATATATATATATATATATATATATATATATATATATATCGTTTTCAAACAATACAGAAACTCTTCATGCATGAGCAATACTTATGTACTTAAATGTGTCTTAAACATGAATTGTGGTGAATACCACAGCTTAATGATTTATGGCACTCTTTTGTTATGCAATTTTATTGTTTAAATTTTAGAAAAGGCATTTGATTACATTTATAGATAACATATTAAAGTAGACAAACATATTATGAGCAAAACTCACATGTGATGCTCCTGATAAAATGCCTTCATTTCAAATTTGAAGTCTGCACTTTATTCATCAATATCAAAATATTTGAACAGTTGAAACATTGAATTAGGTGGTAAACTAAATATACTTAACAAGTCACCCCTAACAGGAAACTATCATTTTCATACATAATTATTAGAATAATTAAACTGCAAAGTTCTTTAATAACCGAAAAATTTAGAAGTAATAAGTTCTTTAAACTATAATTGAAATTCAAAATCAAAACATTCACACGCCTAAAATCATTCACACATAAATAAAATAAATAAGCCAATTTATTACAAGAAATTTTCCCTTTAATTACAGACTTTATAAAATAACAAGAAGTCCATTATGATAGGACTCTGTCAACAAAGAATAAAAAATGCGAAATATAATTGGAAGTATGAATTTTTTTTATCTAAGCACATGGATGTTGACACAAAAGAAAAAAAAACATGCATAAAGTGCAGCATCTTAACATGTTTCAAAAGAGTTCATTGAGTTTTACAACAAACATTCTGTTTTATTTTAAATTCAGCAAATGTCGAGGAAAAAACAAGGCTAAAATTGGAATATGAAGATCCAATGATGAAACATTAATATGATATAACATAAAAAAAGTAATATAGGATTTAAATTACATAAGATAAATAACTATATTCTTTGGACATGACATAAAACGTTGAAGAAATATTACTCTCAGATCACTCTGCTGCCAGTTTTTCAGACAAATTGTTTACACATAAAACATATTCTTAACAACTTTCCAAATATAGGAGACCTTGTTATCACTTTTCTTATGTTAAGCACCATTCTACACACAACCAAATATCTGCCTTTATTACACAAATAACAGCAACAGATCTTTATGTACAATTAAAAATAAAACACTTAAGAAAGACTTCCAAAATTTTGAAATTAAATTTGACTTAAAACCTAAACTTTGGAATGCAGCCCAACATCATAATGGCATGTACATTTAGCATGCATCAAAGCTACGTGAAGTAGCCTTTCTTTAACGTGTGCAACAAAAACACATTCAAGCTTAACTGAGCATGACAAGTAGTGCAGGAACATTCTGTCATTGTATCAGGGACCTCTTACCTCGGACGTTACAATAAAGGATGACATTTGATATGGTTCATGAAAGTCAAACATGTGGAACACATGGGATCTCCAGCATCACATTTTGCAGTAAGGACCTTTCATTTTCAAAAACTGTGCAACAGAATAAAATATATAAGCAGTATTAAGATTACATAGATTTTTAAAAATAATCATCAAAGGAAAAAAAATACTACAAATCAAACTTTAAGAATTATTTTACTAACAAACTCGCAATTTAAAAACACTTCAAAAACTTAAGTGTTCTTTCAATGTAAATTACAATATAAATTTTGCAATCATAAAAAAAATATATTTCCTACTATGAATTCCTTTTTTTACAGATGTTATGGCTGAATTTTGAATTGAACTTTCAACCGGAGATGACACAGAGTAGATTAGAAAGATAAGTAACCATATATTCACCTTTTATAGATCTTCGACATTTTAGCATTTTGTTAAAGCATTTTCTCCAATTTCAGTTTTTAACTGAAGAACTAAAGAACTTTTAGGTTTAGCTTAAACCCCGATATATATGTGTATATATATATATATATATATTCGCATACATTAAATGAGAATGTCTTAAAATTTAAATTTAAACATTTCCACTAGTTGATGCTATTGATTCTGTCCTGTGCATGTATTAAAAAATCCGAACGTAAATTTCAATTCTCTGAATACAATATTACGTACAAGAAATTTTAAAATTTTGCAAAGTAGAAATAAACCCCATCCATAGAGTTAAGTGTTCTCCAAACTTTAGGGTAGCCCTCCAAACGTCCAGTTTTTTTCCCCGACTTCTTATCTCTATATTGACCAATTTACCACATGAATAACAATTCAAACATAAATGCGTTAATATACCATGAAAAAGTCATACTCCTAGGATGTTATTACATGCTTCAAACAGAGTAATAAATACTAATCTAACCCTTTCTAGTATGGTGGGTTAAAATCAGTCCTACATAGTTAGTAAAAATTAGCGTCAACAATCATCCAATCTTTCAAATGTCGCTAATATGCTAGGAACTAAATTTATTTAGAAAAAAAGATATGAAAAGGGCAGCCCAAAGGTAATAAAAGTATCTAGCATTTTTTAATTTTTAAATGATTTTTTTGAAATTTTAGGATATGTACGATATACTTTAGAGTTCATAGGTATTCTATTGCTGGAATTACTTTTTGGGTTTGAGTTTCTACAACTCATTTTGCATTTGAAACCGCTGGATCAGAATTTGACCTACTATATACCTGCAAATCTGCTCAATAGATAGCAAAATTAAGAATTTTCCCCTTTTATACATCCATATTTGTTTCACATCCCTTTGATACCATTGTGATTGCAGAAATGTCAAGGAGAGAATTGATAACTTTTCTGAAAGGTCAAATGATGGCTGAATTGCTATCTGATTCAAATTTAGAAGTCACTTATGATGTAAATGAAAAGTCTAACAGAATTCCCAATAGGAATAAATGATCAAGTTTTATAACTGACTTGATTTATAATTGAGAGTATGTTACATGATAAAGTGCCAATCAGGTGCCTAATGACGTCATTTAGGACAGTCAGGTCGGCTTTGAAACATTAATGTTTTTACATATGGGGGGGGGGGGGAGGCAATCGTTTTCTATTGCTGTTTTCCAATAAAATGTGAATAAAGAATACATTCTTCTGCAGGCTGTCGCAAAAATTAAAAATTATGGGTCTGGAGTCAATTTTTAAGTTGTATTTAGTATTACATGCATACTTGCCAAATTCGACCTTCAAAATAAAATCTAAGAAATAACTTGAATTATTTCCTAATTATCTCATTACAATATATCTTATTAAATTAGAAATAAATATAAAATATGTTCACAAAGTACATTTTGAATGAGTTTATCAATAATGTTTGAGAATGCAGCTTATTATTTTTGCTTATATAGGCATCTGACATTTATTTCTGTAATACCCAAATATGCTAATATGTTCTAGTTGCATGATGAGGCATATGGTATCCCACCTCCATTTGTAAGGAATAAAACTTCAGAATTTTTTTCAAGCTTGAAATACAATTACATAAGCCAATCTGACTTACTAAAAGGCTTTTTTTTAAAGATTTAGAAATAATTCAGATCTGGCTGATGTAAAGTCGAAATAAAAGATTTTTATGAAAATGGCAGTTTTTAAAAGAATTTGGGAATATACCGATTTTTGCTTACATTTTGCAAAATACCTTGCATGAAACATTTTTTAAACGCAAATATGAACATTATAAATTGTTATGTTCAAGGCAAAAAATGAAAAGAAATAAGAAAACATCTGAATTTAACAAATATTTTACATTTTTTAAATGTGTGTATGTCTGATATCTCTTCAATTACTTGTGCCAAAGGATTTTTGAAGGAGAGGTTAAAATTCTTTGAATTCAAACAAACCTCCATATATTGAACTTCTACTTATCAAAATTTTCTATATATCGAGCATTTAATGATTCTCTATGTTCATTACAAAGAAAAACTGTTTCTGTATATCGAAAAAATCTCCATATATCGAAATTGTTTTTTGAACATATTATGTCATTTTATTCAACTTTAAAATGTTTGCAGCACAAAAATTAAAGTCAGGAGGAAAAGGAAGCTCAGTGATTGTCACTATGAACCGCAAAAGTCAGTTGAGGTGAAAACAAACAAATGGAAAACTTACGACTTTTAGAAGGAAACAATCAAGTTGTTTTCGATTTTGTTTTTTTACGACTTGTTCTGTAACAAAACATTTCCGGCTATTCTTTTTTCTGATAGTTGTTCATCATTCCCAAATGTGCTAAGCTTCAGTGAAAAGCTAAAAGTATTTAAGTCGACAAAAGTTAAGTGCTAGAGACTTTAGAAACATTAGTTCCTGGCTCACAAAAAGTGTCCCAGATAAAACTTTTAGGACATTAAAAAAATGCAAACATTTATTTGGTGAGTTTGGTACAATGCTGGCAAGACTTTTGTAGCTCATTTTTTTCCTTTTTAAAGAATGCAACTTTTATTATTGTAACCAATGTTTGGATTACTGTTTATTTAAGTCATAAATTCATTTTATTAATTCTTTTCTAATTAACCTTTATGTAATGTAATTCGCAAACAAATTAGAAATAGAGTTTCATATTAAAAAAAAAAAAAAAACCTCAAGTTAAATGCATTAGGAACAATTACGATACAAATAAGCACATCTTTATATATCAAGTTTTCCCTCGGCAAATCACTACTTCGATATATGGAGGTCCGACTGTACTTTTGTTTAAGTATAGAGACAGCACATTATCATTACTTAATACTCAACTTAAATTAGCTTTTCTACGTACTTTAGTTTTGATAATTAATTGGTTAGATATACAAAATATTTATATACAATAATTATATTTATATACAATAATTATATACAAAAATAGCAACAGAATGACTTGAACTGTTTTTAAAAAAATATTCAGTAAGAAAAACATATAAAAAAAAAGAGCTGAAAAACATTCTAATATATTTCAAGCTTACTTGGATGACTAGAGAGGGTCCACCATTGACAATATCTGGAGGTATCTGAGACAATGGACAATTTTCTATGCCCATAATTGACAAATGTGTGCACAAAGCAAGTTCCAATGGCAAATGATGGAGACTAGGGTTGTCATTGATTAACAAAGTTTCCAAATTTTCAAGTGTACCTGCAGAAAAAGTTAATTAAATTTGGGAAAAAAAAACCCCAAATACATTTAACTCATTGGAAAAGAATAACTAGTGCATGCAAGAATAAAAATGCATAATCAGAATAAGTAAAACAACACTCAGAGGGCTTTTTCATTATTTTTAATTAGTGCTTTACGTGTGTTGAGGTTTTTTTTTTATTCATAAATTAACAAATAATGTTCAACCATTTTTCATATAGAATACACAATGCTATTTTATAAATTATTATATATATTAGATGAGCTTTCTTCACACACCATATAGGAAATCTTATCCATAATGCTACATTACTATCATATGCAAAGCTTAATTGAGGAGCATAAAAACCCCAGAAATAACCATAAAATATATTATTTTAAAATTTGCTTTCACTAGCAGTATTTAACTAAAACACTCATGTTCAGACCTTATTCATGACACAAACTATACAAAATCAACATAAAATTCCTCAATTTTGCAGTTCTTCAATGTTTAAACATAAGTAAACATGGCATTGTTTTAATGGTGTTCATTAAGAGTATTAGAATATAAAACTTTTTAAATAAAAAATAAATAAAAGAAAATTTATATAAAATAGTCTGACTTCAGTTTCGAAGTAAAATATACTAACCTATTTCTTCAGGAAGACATGTTAAATTATTTTCACCAACATTCAACACAGTAAGGTTTGAAAGTCGTCCGATAGCTCTAGGTAAACTTGTCAACTGATTACTCTGGATAATTAATTTTTGAAGCTCACTTAAGTATCCTAAAAAAAAAAAAAAAAGAGGAACATTAAATAATTAAGTCAAATGATATATTTTGCTAACATTTAACAATCCTTTTGTATCTTTTAACAATTTAAATGTCGTTATTTTAACGTATGCTGCTGAAGATAAGTTTATTTTTGTTTTAATATATTTAATGAAATGATTTTTTTTTGGGAAACATATGGACACTGGACGAGTAAGTCAGGGAAAATTTCTTTTGTGTTTGAGATTTCAATCCTTTTGCATCTTGTTAATATTTATTTATTATGTGTATTATTAATTTGTTACAGTTGGAAGTGATTTTAACAGAAACTGCAAAAGATTAACTCATTTTATTTTTATTTTAGTAATTAATGAAATATTTCACTTTTTGGACACATGCCAAGGCTAACAGAGTATTTCATGCAAATTTGCTTCCAGTGTTTTAGATATTAAGAATTTTGAACCTAGTAATTATTTTAATGTATGCTATTTTAGATAAGTGTATTTTTCATCCCAATAGTTAATGATTTTTTATATTTTAATTTATGTTTATGAAACTTTGTGAGTTTAATTTAAATTCTCCTTTAAATAGTACTTATTCCTTTTTTTTTTTGTTGAAGAGATGAGCCCATAATTACATACTTTTTCGTGTTTAAACTTTTTAACGAGCATGGATATTTTTGCTCTGATTTATTACTTACCACATTTTGAGGGGTGAAAAATGCAAATAACAAAAAAGTAAATAAATAACTGAAGTTAAAAATTAAAATTTTGATATAACATGCACAGTAATAATTCGATTCGGCGATGAGTAATTTACTCTATTTTAAGACTTACAAAATAGTGCTCTTCTTGAGCCTCTCTGAAAGCTGTCAACCCTCATATATCAAAACTAATTTAGATTTTGAGGTTTTTGTTTGAACAGACTATATGGAAGATTAAATGCTTAGTTAATCATATTAAAAACTAAAAGAAAAATGAAATGTTACCTATATCATTAGGCAAGCTTTCTAATTTGTTTTCTTCTAAATCAAGGATCCGAAGCTTCCTTAAATTACCAATATTAGCTGGCAGCTTTCTTAAAAGATTATTACTTAAAATTAAAACTTCAAGTGATTGCAAGAACTGAACGTCATCAGGAATCTTTGTGAGTTGATTTGTACCAAGATTTAGTTCTACCATATTTGTCCATGTTCCAATATCTATTATACATAAATGAAAATACAATTAGTATAATTACATTTTCAAGTAATTTTATACATTTATGTAATGCAGCTGATGTGGTAATCTTACACACTAGGAATAAAATAGCACATACAAATATACATTTTTGACGAAAAAAAATTACACCTTAAAAATAAATAGGAAATAACAAAAGTAGGATTTTAGATCACTGATATTTTTTCTTAAGAATATAATCTAGTTTCTTATATAATCCTTTCTAAGAAATGTATCTAACAGACATCTAAACACATACAATGAAAGCTGTGTAAAATAATACTGTTTATAATGATACACTTGCTGTCTATAAGGTCAAGTCAGGAGGTTTCATCCATTTTGGACATTCTTGAAAATTTAGTACATAATTCAAATAAAAAAGAATAGTGTAAACCATTGCCAGACATCATAAGGAAACAAATAATGTCAGTTAGGAAATTTTTCAACAGTTACGAAAAAAATAGAAAATTGTACTTGTAAAAAGTGGGTCAAACCTCCCTTGTTTCCCCTACAGAGAACTGTATCATTTGATATAAATTAAGCATTTTGATGCATCATTTTGCTCTTCAACTATCTGAAGGGAAAGATTCAACAGTTTGATTCAAACTGGAAATTACTACAAACAAAACTATACTGATAATAGTCAACAAAACTACCATACCTTAAACAACACAAAGCAGAAAGTTAAGCCTACTTGCCTAAAGGTAGGGATGTTAGCTTGTTTTCCTTCATATTCAACTTTGTTAGGTTTTTGGCACGAGAAAAAATTCCAAAAGGTATCTTGCTAACTTGATTGTGCTCCAAATTTACAGTCTATATTGCATTGGGGAAAAATTAAAGGGATGTAAGTATGTAGAAATATTCAAACACACACACACACACACACACACACACACACACAAAGGACAATGTAGACATGCTTACATAAACACTACAAAATTGTGATGGTCCTCCAACAGGATATGATGTGAAGCAATTACGAGACAGTGTTAAGCTAGTCAAATTCGACAAACTTGATAATAATCCTTCCTGGAAGAAACCAGTTCAAGATAATGTTTAAAAACTGTTGCTAAATGATATGAAAAAGGTAAAATAATTGTTACAGAAAAATGAGAAAATATGTAATCATACTTCATTGTCTAAAAAGTTTTGCAACTTAGTTACATAACTCAAAGCTATTAGATATCTAAGCTTCTCAGCATATTTATTTCTCATCACAAATTAATTTATTTTTAAAAAGTAGAATGTTGTGCTAATGAAATAGCCAATGGACAACAAAATAAAATGGGAAAAAAATATTTGAAACATATATATGAAGTTCTAAAGAAAATTATGAATGGTGAATCTACAACACAAAAATTACTTTTTTAAATACAAGGTTCAACTCTTTAGTTCAATTTTTGTCCCCTAAGGTTTTTTCAAAAGTTTTCAAGCATCCATATAAAGCATTTTCCATGATAAATAAAAGAAATGTTACACTTATTATATACATATGTATATATTTATGCATATACTAGTACCTCCTTGAAGGGACACTTTTTCTGGTCTCAATCCCTTTGAATAGGGATCTACATGCATTAACCTCTGTTTGAAGGACAGCCACAGAGAAAATTTGTAAAAATTTAATGTATAAATGCATTAACCCTTTAACAGGCCCTTTATTTCTTGTAATTTGTACTATTTACGAATATATTTTACAAATATATTTAGTATATACTAAATTTATTTAGTAATTTCTACAATCTACTAAAAGAATTGAGTATTAAAGGTGATTACTATACATTAGGTAAAAGAGAGTACCTCGGACATTTAAAATAATTAATGAAATTGGAGGTAAGTATACTTATCACGGCCTTATAAAGGGTTAAAAATGATGAATTTCTTGAAATTCAAAGTTGTTTTTTGGTTTAAAAATTAACTGATATAAGTTTGTTTTAATTTTAGCATTGAAATACAAAAATATGTATTACAAAATTCCAATAGGGATTTACAAATTCGCTTTTCCTTCTCCCCAATTTATTCATATGGGTTCAGCTCTATTGAATAGTGCATGGCCCACAACAAACTCTTATAGAAAATTTGAAACCTGGTCACACTACTAGTTACATTGCATTGCACTGGGAATTACATGGTGTGGAGAAATTCATATAACAAATTATTTACCATAGTTTCTAAAGATTACAAAACTTGATTCTAGTAAACTTTTGATTAAATTTTAATTTTTAAAATAATAATTTTTATCAATTTGCATAATGATAAAAGTATACTTCCTATGCATAAAACATTTTCAATATTCAATCTTAAATGTTAATAGTTTGTCATTTATTACAATATTATACCGATTTAAGTATATGCATGATTTCGTAAATAGAGCAAGGGAAACCTCTATTTAAGGGACAAAACGTCAGGTCCCCTTAGTGCCCTTTGTTGAGAGGTTTTAAGGTATATATAAACATTGTAAAAAAATATGTATACTAAGAGAAGTAATTTCTCAGGCTACAAGCATTTTTATCTAATTAAAATTTGTTTTCAATGCATGATTGCATTAATAGCTGGAGGTCTTAAAAATAATTGTCAACTTCTTCAATCTATCAGATGTACTGTCAATTTATCTGATAGTAATATGCTGCAAAGAACGATCATGATGAGATCGCTTAGCATTAGTCAAACTGTAATTTCAATGAGTTTATTGTTAGGGTCAGAAAATAGTTTACATACATTGAAGCTAAAAACAATTCCAGAACTTAACCTCAGATTGTACTAGAGCATGACTGATTTTTAAAAAGTAAAAAATTAGCATGTTGCAAATAAAAATTATCAAAGATTGGGTAGGGTTCATACTACATTTTAGAACTAAAAACGAAGGAGATTTGAAGTAGGAAATGAAATTTTGACAGACTACTTTTATCACATTAAAATTGGTAATTCAAAAAAAAAAAAAAAAGAATAACCATGACTGCTTATTATACTAATTTCACCGAAATTGATGATTCTTTGATTTTACAGATTATCATGATGATCACAATTTGTTGACGAAGTCACAAATGAATTTCCAAAGCACTTCCAAATAAAAACCGAAATTTGTTCCTTTTTCATACAATAAACTTCATCCCACATGCAATCCATGATAAAATTTTCAGATTTTACTTTAATTTGTGACAATAGAGCTCATTTTATTGATTCAAAATCATGTCAGCAGCATGTCACACATTCAAATCGCAAATTTAAAAAAAAAAAAAACCTGGATTGTAACACATCGCAGCAGAAACAAATTTAGCTAGTTGTTTTTTAACATTTATTTAGGGAGAATAATTTCTATGATCATGGTTACAAAATGTCCAGTTTGTTTTCATTCAAGGCTTAACTGATACATATTTTACATTAAAAAACAGGCTTTTGTTTGCTTGTTTGCATAAAATCATGTTGTTTTATTAAAAACATCCATATAGATAAACTTGAATAGCAAAACTTGATCTGAATACTAAACTTCTAGACAACTAATTCACCTCATTCAAGATTAATAAGAAATGAAAATATAATAACGGGGTATAATAAGCGGTTTATGTAATCATGGTGAGTGTATGGGTGCAAATGGGCTGTAATTACCATTCTCATAACCAGATCCTATATACCATTCCATTTTTATGAATGTCTCATATTACCTAATCTAGAAAATCACCAGTCATAATATGACTGAGCCATCCATTTCCACACCCTTCAAATTAAAGAAAAAACCTAATAACTAGGATTTTATTACAATTTGTGATTGCGATAGGACCCTACTTGTTGGATTTTCATCAATTAATGAGAGATGTATAAGTGGTTTAATTGGAAAAGTGAGGAAACTGCTATGTTTTGATTGACTGTCATAGAGGAAGATTGTGCAGTCTTCAACTGAAAACGAAAGAAAGAAGGAGTTATCAACAAAATGCAGGAGTTTGAAGAGGGTCTTTCAAAAATTTTCTAAAACGAAGGAGTATTGGAAGAGTTTTGAAGGAGTGTACGAACTCTGTTGGTATTGACATCATTTATTTTTAAATTACCTCATAACAATTTTCAAAATTAATAAATGAATAAATAAATAAATAAATAAAAAATTAACAGTTGCATATGTAAGTATGAAAAGGAGGGGGGGGGGTTGGAGCTAGTTCAATCACTTAAATTTTTGTTAGTAACAGCATAAACTTACAGGCAATTGTGAAATAAGATTACTTTCCACATTAAATTCCATCATATTTACACATTTGCTGAGAGACTTTGGAATTTCAGTCAACTGGTTGTACCTAAATTTTGGAAGAATCGCAAAATTATTTTTTTAAACTATTAAAATCAGAATTATTGAATTTGTCATAATATTTGATATTTTAAAATAAAAAGCAAACTCACAGAATAGCAGAATTAAATCATTTGATAACATACACATGGTAGTAACATTCAGAAAGTCATTTAGTAGATTCAAATGTGTTCAATTGACACTTTTCAGATAAAATCACAGCACAATTACCTTTGTTTAAGTATGTGGAGAGAAAAATAATATTAGGTTTTTTAGTACTGTACAGGGTGTGTGAAAAAGACAGCAAAACTTTACCAGGTAATAGAAAGCATCTACATAAGCAAGTGAAAGCAGTTATTTTATTAAACTTATTTTTGGAAAAATATTCATAAACTAAGTGCTTTAAAATAAATATAACTAGAAAGTATGGGCTAAAAAAATTATTTATCAAAGAGTTAATGGATTCTAATACCTTAAGCCAAGACGAGTAAGATTGACTAAATTGCCAATTGTTTCAGGAATATCAGACAATTCATTATGGTGAACATCTAATGTTGACAGTTGAACACAATTTCCAATTTCTGAAAAACAAAAAAATAAAAATATTTATGCAATAGCTAATAGCAAAACAGTTTAATATATAGAAGGTTGCTGCAATGTTAGGACCCTAAAAATGCTTTAGCTGCCGTAGATATAAGGATGAATATCAGGGAAAGTGCTAATTTAAGTCACAAATGAATTTCCAAAGCACTTCCAAATAAAAACCGAAATTTTGTTCCTTTTTCATACAATAAACTTCATCCCACATGCAATCCATGATAAAATTTTCAGATTTTACTTTAATTTGTGACAATAGAGCTCATTTTATTGATTCAAAATCATGTCAGCACTCGGCAGCAAGTCACACATTCAAATCGCAAATTAAAAAAAAAACCTGGATTGTAACACATCGCAGCAGAAACGAATACTAAAGGAAATAACGTGTTTTATGTTCGTCTATGAAGAGTAACTGTTGTGTTTTAGATAAAATGAAATAAGATCCATAAAAAACGGCAATTTCTGCTTGTCACAAGTTTTCATCAATAGACGGGCGCGCAATCTTCCAAAATGATAATTTCTAGACAAAAGTCTAGTTTTCCCTTCAGTTGCATTGAATTACAGGTAAGATTTGTTCAATCTTGACTTTTCCATTTCTACCAAATGCAGTATCACGTCTGAAGCGGAAATTAAAGCACAAAATAAATTAAATTTTCAATCTATTTTTGCGTTATAGAAAAGAAACCTATTGCCTTACTGAAATGGACATAATGAGGGATTTTTGTTTTTGAATCTTTAATTAGAAATGTTCAGCCCCTGTGGCAGAAAGTTGCCGACATGGCGACAATGTCGCAGAATCAGTTAGACGTTCTGCAGAAAGATTTTTGTGGTTATGAAAAAAAAAACGAGCTAGTAGTAAAACCATTCTACAGAACAATCTTAAGAGTTACTCATTTGTGGAACGATCTGCACCCCCCCCCCCCGCCAACTTCCCCTGATATTTCCTGTCAGGCTGCCAAAGCATGGAAGGGGTAAGATGTTGGTTATTAATGTTCTCTCTTCTGAAAATTTTCAAAGCTGAAGTATAGAAAACTTAATTTTAGACTATCTTCAGGTCACATACAAAAAGGTGATTCAGGCTTTCTCCACCTTCTGAGCTTTTGGAAATAGAAGCATCTAGAAACCTATTTATCATTTGTGGTGTTAGGGGAAAAGTGTTAGTTGTGGGTTATCCCAATATCATTTTTCTAAACTTAAGGCTCAAAACAGTTTAAGCTATCTTTGGATGTAGAGAGAGAGAGCATTAGTTACTAATTTTTTGTTGGAGAACATTCTTTTTGTTAATTATTTCTTTATACTGGTTAAAAAAAAAAAAAAAACCTCAAACCTATTCCATGTCATTATTGTTTATGTAAGAGTATAAATAGTACTTAATATTTGAAATAGTGTAAAAGGCCACTGCATCAAAGTATCAAGATACAGTAGAAATATACTCATAAGAGGATGAGAAATCAGTGAACATTTTTAGTTGGACAGAGAAAAATGAATAGAAATGATTTTTGCTCTAACTAGCTATAGTATTGATGTTAATATTTTTATAAATATAATCAGCTTGTGTTACTTTAAGACGGGAATATATATTTATTACTAAAGAATATTCCAGTATTGCAGAAAGAAATTGTTTCTAGAAAATTTGTCACAGAAATCAGAAAAAAATTCTGCCACTGGGTGTTCAGCTATCATACTGCGGGTTACTCGTCATGTCGGCAGCGTCGAGGTAGAAGCCATTTGTTAGGAAACTGATGGGTGCGCTACCGATGTTTTTCACAATTCTTTCTTTGTGTTGTGAGTTTGTTGTGTTGAGTTTTAAAGCACAAAGATAATTTTAAGCTCATCGTTTTTCCTACTAAATCTTCTCTTTATTAAAAAGAAGATTATTTTTTTATAAATATGCTTCAACAACATTATTTTCTTCCCAAAATTTGAGTTCTCAATTTATTATAACAGAAATACTATTGTATATAATGCTCAATTGTTACTTTTAAAGGTTCCGATCAGTATGAAGGGGATATTCCTAAGGGAGGACAAGTTTTTAATGCAGATTATACACAAGCATGACTTGACTCTGATATTGCAATTCCAAACACGTATAAACAAGTTATGAAATCTAGAGAAAGTGCTGAATGCGAAAGGTACAAACAGTTTCAATAGTTTTACACCCAGTTCTCAGGTGCAGTAAAGTTTTATCATCATCACTGTACTCAGAAATACTATTTACAGTAGACTGCCTACTGTAACTTAAAATATTACAATCATCATTCTCAAAAACTCCTATTGAGCATTTAGGGTTATCCATAACTTATTCACAGTTTACATGTAGAAAGACAAATTTAAATTTATATTTAAGGATTCTAAAGAATTTCTTTTTTTTACCTTTAACAAAACATTCTGTGAATATGAATGAACTTGAAATGAAAAGAAATCACATCAGCTTCACAAGATTTTACAGCAGAAACACTAGCTAAAACCTACTTCTTTCAGAATTTGAAAGACAACTCAGATACACATGTGAGAGCAAGCCAGAACAAGGATGACCAAATGGTATGAACAAACCTGGACAAGTTGAGAAATGCTCAGTCCTGTTGTAGGTAGCAATCAGATGTTTAAAAATCAGACAAGTTTAGTGGTATTCTATATTCCCAGGTGTTAAAAATATTAAATTATCTTATTAAACTTTAAATAAGTTTCTTCATTGCTCTTCTTAGTTTTTTTTAGCATTTAAAGCAAAGAATAAGGTATATAATTACATTTAAATAAAAAAAAATGATTTAAAAAAATGAAAATAATCGTGTTGTTTTGGTGCAATTTTTTTAAAGTTCAGTCCCTTATATCTGCCAAACGTCTTTGAATAACAAAGCAACTTTTGTTTTATTAGAAAGCTGGTAAAAAGTACTTAAAATACCACAAATAAAAATTTTTTTATCTTGCCCCCCACATGCATTTTTTAGCGTTGAAAATTGGATTTTTAAAAAAATTTACAACTTTGGGGGGGCATATCTCATAAAGGGGATGGAGTAACAAGCCAATTTTTTTTATACAGTAAGTAACCATGACTATGAGTATATGATGAAAAAATGGGCTTGTTACTTTCAACCTTTCATGGGTTTTTTAATTTTCGAAAGTAGTAAAAAATCATTTTTGTCGTGAACTTTGACCTTAAAAAAATAAATATATTTTTTTAAAATCTGAAATTTATTAATAGCATATATAAAAAGATCTTTTTCTTAGCTTTCCAATGAGCTATGTTTGAGCTCAAAATCTTTGATAGGAAAAAAGTTATAGTTCATAAGACAAAGCATCAAAACGTCCGATTTTCGCTGTTGCCAACAACAAAAATGGCCTATATATCAAAGGGTAAATTTTTTAAAAATAAAATGAACACTATTTTGAGTTCTGGGAAGCAAAAAGAATACACATGCAAATTTTCATCAAAATCAAAAATGGTGATGCAACAACTTTTTTGAAAATTCGTTGATTTAAAATGGAATGGCCCGGTGATATTTTCCCGGATGATAAATTATAATTAAATGTTTTTCTAGTCAAATTAATCGTTGGTCAGTGCTTCAAAATTTAGATGATGTTTATGGGAAAAATAAAGATAAGTATTGTTTTTAAACAAACTTAGTTATTTTTCGTATCAATAACTCTGCTGTATTTATTAGAAATGGGTTTATCCCATTATCAAGACCTTCATTCACAACTACTGCCACAAAAATTTTAATTTTGTTTTAGAATAGAAAACATACTAACAATTTTTCACAAATCTTCCTCCCCCGCCAAACCCTGACTGTCTTGAATTAATTTCGTTTTTTAAGCTTGTTTCAAGAATTTTATTCTATTTTGATATTTAAACTAAAAACCTATTTATCTGTTTGAAAAAAACTTAGTCACAATTATTTAAACTTTTAACTAACTTTAATTAGGGTCTAATTTTATTGTTTATGAAGTAAAAAAGCGTTCAGACGGTATAAATATTAATATATCATTATCTTTTTTTTTAAACATAAAAGGTAATGAAAGTGTTTACTTCTTATTTCTTTCCTACTTTCAGCTAATACTTTATATAAAGGAAAGGGAAAATTTAAGAAAAGTTTGGGAAATAAGGTGGTAAAATTAGTAATATCTAAAGAAATTGTGAGAAAATGACAAAGTCATAAAAACCATATGTTTTTATTTTAGTGTTTTCATTCAAGTGTTATTTCTACCTCAATTTACTATTAATAACTTCAGACAAAAAAATCTTTTTAAATTGAAATTTTCAACATGAGATGTTATGATAATATAATTTAATGGCCAGAAATATAAATTACAATTTTTGCACTTATTACATGGACTTACTACAAATTCATATTATATTACTCATATAAATTAAACAGGTCATGTATTATGTACATTGAGAAATCTGTACATTCTTATCAGATCGCTAACTCTCAAGGAAACTCCCCTAAAATGGGGGATTGGCAACAGCAAAACGGCAAAAACTCATTTTGCTGTTATGGATGTAAGTACTAATTACGTCCTCAGTCTCTATTAGTAGACTGAGATAGTTATCTTATTCGATAGAAAATCCCATTCTTATTTCCTTCATTATGGTTAAAATATAAGCCTTTCATAAAAATTGAAAGTGGGGTGGGGGAGGGGGAGGGTTGCTTCTTTTTGTTCACTTTCTTTTTCTATGGCTATCAAAACAAGAGATGAAAGTCATTAATTTGTCATTCTATTTCATATGTGGCTCTTAATTCTGTTAACCACCGAAAATATTCACTCTACATAAACAACTGTTGCTGGTATAGTCAAAATTAACTGTAATAACTTCAACTTCTGGAAACAATTGGCTCAGTTCATTTTTCAAAAATAAAATCAAGCACATATTTCATATATTTGTCATAAAAAACTTGTTGCCATAAATATCTGCTAAATCTGTATCGGTCTTATAATGTCAAAAAAGTTTATGTACTTTTTTGTAAGACTGCTGAATGCATCCTTATCAATTCCAAGAGCTAATTATTCAAATTTACTTTCATATACTAGGGGCATGAGTTTTTCAATATTTTGTCGCTTTTCTTCGTAAATCTTTTTTTTTTTCAAAAAGTTTAAATGAAACAACTGTCCTGATGTTGCAATTTAAGCATGGGAAATAATATGACAAATGAAAAAATAAAAAATTGGAAAATTACAAAAACATTTCATAGAAAATGAAACACCACAAAAAAATACGAATTGAGACGCCAAAACCATTAAGAATTTCACTAACGCTCAGCCAATTTTCTGTGGAGAATCGAAGAGACCAGCAGAGACAGAGCGTAGCGTACGAGGGTTGCGCAGAGGCATATTTTATCCTGCCTTCGTCGTCGCTTTGGTTGACCGCGCGGGAGGGGGGGGGGGAATAGTGCGGCACGGAGGTGTTCCTTATGCCATGCGTTGAACAGATACAGGGGCCAAAAAGCAGCGACGGTTGATGCTTTTCAGTAGTATAACAATGGAAAAATTCCTTTTTTTTGCCTATACTCGCTGTGTAATGCCTAGATATTTTTTCCAATCAACGCATTAAAGGTCATTAAATAAAGTTAAAAGGTTGGTCTGTTTTCTTCATAGGTAGGCACTGCCTGCCCTGCCTACCCAGATGGTACGTTCTTGGTAGTATCCATTAACAAAGTAACATGATCATGGGTGCAAGTTAGGCTATGCTTCCAAGACGGAAAATATTGGAGACCCCCCCCCATGCATACCCAAGAAGAGGGGGGGGGGGAGATTTGTCGAGACTTTAGTTCAAAAAACCTATTTTAAGACGATGTTTAGTGATATTAGGAAAAGGTGGGGCAATTTTTTACGACGTTGGAGGAGGAGGCACAGAAAATGAAATCCTAAAAACGAAATTGTAGGTCATAATTGATGAAGTTAAGGGAAGGGAATTGTTGGGGTCGAAGAGCATCAACACCGACAAAGGAATTATGTCATTACAGTTCGTTTATTCAGAAAGAGAAAGAAAGGCTTCGATCCAGACAGTTTTAGATTGGAATAATGATTAAAATGTACTTTTAAGAAATCTGATTTTATATTCCCTTCAGTTTTGTTTTCTTTGAAAGTAAATATTGAAGGAATGAGATCGATTTTTTTCCGCAGCATGGTCCGTCTTGGCAATTTTGTCAAGACGGAAATCCGTCCTGAGACGGAAGGTCTTGTATCCATGAACATGATAGAAGTAGATTCAGAAAACTTCAAATTAATGCATTTTGACAATTATGGTTCTGAAACAGGGCCGTCATTTCAAATTTTTTAGGGGGGGGGGAAGGGTCCAAACACAATGCAATTTCATCAGAAATCAAAAGCCACGCCCACTTATAGGTAAATACATTGATTTCTCAAAGTTGGGAAGTGGGGGGGGGGGGGATTGATTCCCCTGCCCCCCTAAATGACGGGCCTGTTCTGAAAACTGTTGAACTATTATTCCATGCCATTAGAAGACACGTGCAATTAAGACGAACACTTAAAAAAATAATAACAAGGGGCGATTCAGTACTCCTACACATGGATGCTAACTCAATACGGATGGTTACAAAATACGTGCAACAAACTCATATTTATGTGTCAGCTCTTTTGCACCTCTCTCTCAGTTGTAAGTTGATTTTTCTCAAAGTAGTGACCAAAGGAATAGAAAATTACTGTAAGTTAACTTTCCTTTAAGCGACACCAATTCAAAGATATTTCCAGTTGTATGCAAGTAAATTTTCATACAGTAAACTATTCCTTTTCCATTTTTTGAAAACATCTATCTTTGAAAAAAAAAAAAGAAAACTGCTGAAGTAAGGAGAAAAAAGGGTATCACCACTACTAAAAAAAAAAAAAAATATTGAATGTATATTTAACGGTAAGCATTCCCAAGAAAATTGCAATAGCCTAGATGCTGTTACGAAGCATTTGGGAAGGCGTTAAAAGAAAGGTTGCGGAGTGCAGAACAGCAAATCCGCATAAATAGAGAATACTTTACTTCATAAGTTCAAATAAGTTCAAGTATCTTAATATACTATTAGTAGTGACTCCTTGGTAATAGCCAAAATTGAGATAGCACTAACCTAGAAACAGAAACTTGTATGTCATCACACAGATTCGATAAAATAAGTTAAGAGCAATATGGATTTATATAAATAGCTAGCATCCTTAATGGAGAAAGTGCAGATATTAATTGCAAGTATTACATGGAATTGTAGACAAACAAGCTATAAGATTTTTTAAAAACAACACAGCATTGTGTTCATCTTCCAGATCTCCAGGGGCTTTGTAGTAAGAAAAACTAATTTTTTGTAAATTGTCCAAATTGGATTCTGCCACTAGCTATGGATGTTATTGGCTTCAAATAAGAAAATTCATCATAGAGAAACGCTTATTCAAAAAATTGTTGATAATTTCAAGCAAACAAACATAAACATAAAAACTATCCAGCCTGACTACACTTTAGACCACTCTTTGTACCATATGAAAAGAAATGGGGGAAACCAGCATCTTCAACTGTTTTAAGGGGTCTGGTACCTTTGCTGCGATGAAAATCTGTCGAAAAAGTGGTTAACTTAAGAGTCACTTAGTTCCAGATCGATTAGTTTGTTTTGTTAAACAAATTATATCCAGATATTAAGAGGAAACTCTTTCTCTTTTTGATAAAAAAATATAGGTAATGGGTATTTTTGTAGTTTTTTTAACAAATATTTCAATAAAGTAAGCTTTTTTGTTAGCCAATAATTTTAAACAGACTGCATGCAGCATTATTCTTTTGTGAAACAAGATATCAACCAAATTTTTTCCTAGAGTAGAAAAATAGTGTATGTTTAAAATGACGAAGAATTACATTGATTAAATATTATTTACCCACAAAATTAAATTATTTAATTAAACATTTTAATTTTGAAACATTTTTAAAGTGTTTTATTGTTATAGTTTGAAAAATTTAAATACAAGAAAAATTTAGTTTCGTTAAATTAAGCATAATTAGCACATGACTACTTGTACAAAATTTTGTACACTTGAGATTATCCATTTCCGACAAAATGCTGTGCGCAATGAGTAAAATTGTAGTTTTGAGGAAATCAACTTTAACCCTTCACTGCACGATTTTTTATATTTTCATGAAAAAAATCATTTGTTACCTTTTAAATAGCCCTGAGTTCAGGAAAAATGAAGAAAAAAATTAATCTTAAAAATGTGCACCAAAAATGATGTTTTAATTGTTTGTTCTATATATGGCAAAAAGCACATAGAATATGCTTTGTATACCGATAAGTGTAATAATCTACAATGCGTTTTGTGCCATAAGTGGTGTAAACAAACTTTCCACTAAGTGTATTTAAACATTTTTAGAACAAAGGAAATAATGACTAAGCACACTTCTAACGGAAATGCAGACACTCTTTCTTTCAAAAGCAAGAACTGTAATACCTAGACTAGTACAACTAGTGCATAAAAATCACACTAAACTGTTATAGCAATGTTCCAGAAGGGGCACAAAGCTCAGTTTAACTGCATTTAAAAATCACAGGAATATATGAGGGTTTATTTGGTTTGTGCCAGATCTGGCACACCGTGCAGTGAAGGGTTAAAAGTCAGTGTCCAGTGCTCGAAATTAGCGGTCGTTAGTCGTATTTTGCAACTTTAAATTTCGTTTTGACGACCGCGATTTTGAAACTGGTCGTCACTTTGACGCCTAACTTTTGCTTCCCTGCCCTTTGCCTCCCCCCCTCAAGGTTAGTTTTCAGAACATCAACCTCACAATAGCAGCAGAAAAGCGTCCTGCTATTATGGCAGAATCAGCCCTGGGCAGGATAACCAGTATCTCCCCTTTCCTCCCCCCAAAGACATCACCAGCACATGCTGTGCCTTTTGTTCCTTTTGCACCCGTTTCCCCTTAATCCTTTCTTCCCCTCCCTCTCCTGGAAATCGCTATTCTGTACTGGTTAATGGAGCTGCAGGTAGAGATAAAGGTTTGGCAAACACCAAACACATACAAAAGAAAAAAATCTCCAACTGTTCAAGCTTTTTTGAAAGTTTAAACTGCTTAGTAAAAGAATTATCTCTCATCACACATTGATATAATTGATGACTTTGACGTGTTTTGCGCTGAAATTTTGCAGTTTGACTTTTTTTAATGCTCAATCTGATTTTCTTATGCAATTTTTAATTAAATCGCCGTAATCGATGCTTCTGAGATTTTTTTTTACTGTTTGAGTGCAAATGGCAATTATACAAAAAAAAACGCTGTAGATTAATTGGTTTTTGTCCGATTTCTTATGTTGCACGTGGGAAAAAGGCTTAGTTCATTGCAGTTGTGCAGCAATCTTTTATCATCTGTTTCTCGTTTGTATCTCTTCTAATAATTTCTTAAATTTCATTACGTGCAAAGCCTATTCTACTAAAATACAAGGATATTTTTTGCACCCCTTGTCTTTTAAGCGCCCCCCCCCCCCCCGCAAAAAAAGTTGGAATCAAAATTGGTTCTTGCAGTCCAAAACTTCTGCTGTCATGTATAATATTCTTCAATCTGTTTTATGTTGAGCATTTATTTAACCTGTCCATATTTTTAGCTCAACAGTACTTGAAAATTTGTATCAAAATATGAAGAAAAATAAAAATATAAAAACATTTTATCAAAAATCTGTTTTTAGCCCTTTCTTCCCCCTCTGAATGCCATTCTGGGTGTTTCAAGTGAAAAAATATGTTCACATGTTTATTATATTTGTAAAAATATCAACAATTGATCCTCAAAGAATAATTCAACATCAAAGAAAAAAAACTTAGTCGTATAAAACCCAAACCCAGTGTAGAAAATTATTGAAAAGTGAAGACTGCAGAAAAAAGGTAAAATACAACCAAGTTTATTAGCAAAAAAGTATAATCATTCTTTTCATTTTTTTTTTTAGAGAAAGAGAGGGGGTATTCGGGGGGGGGGAGTAAAGGGGTATTCTTTTTATTAAATTCCAATATAGTAATAGCCACATAGCATTCGTATTTGAGATCCTTAAAATTCGAATTTTCATGCCTATTATATTATTTATATAAATCTTAACAAAATTTATGCACCTAATCAACCTAATTTGGAAATTGCAACCAAGGAAATTATTTTGGCAACTAAGAAAAAAATATCAGGTGCCATTGGCACCTAACTGACTAATACTAATTTCGACCTCTGTGTCAAACATGTAAACAAACGTGATTTACAACATTTGGCACCTGCTATTTTCCCCATATCATCCATTCTACTAGGAATTTTTTTTACTGAGTTCAATTTGAAATGCTCCCGTTACTTCCAACTTCAAAAAAAGGAGGAAATATTTTTTTCTGATCCTTGCAAAGGTACCAGACCCCTTAAAATTTAGGATTAAAAAAAAAAAGTTAAGTGAATGAAATCACTTCTGAGGACAATCTCTTTTGATGAATTAAGCAGTGGCGTAACTACGGGGGGTGTTTAGGGGACAACCCCCCCCCCGAAACGTTAGTCCAAAAAATGCATAAATGAGGAGAAAAAAAAATCCTAGAAGAAAAACGTACGATTCTCCTGTGAATATCATAGTGTTAGACTTCATTGCCATCCATTGCAGGGCCCCTTCCCAGAACCATTAAGGATCGTCTTTTTTTTTTTTTTCTTTTTTAGGAAATAAATGTTAAAAATTTCCGGGGGTAGCTCTCCAAACCCCTCATTATCATCGAAATTCGTCTAAAATGCGTTTTTGGAACTTAAATTTCGAAAAAATCGTTTGGAAGAGTTCCTGGATCCTATCATTTTCTTTCACATTAATGAAAATGGCCTGCAATCGTATTTTACTGACTGGGGAAGAGATTGAATATCCTCTCCTCAAACATCACCAAGATAGTCAGTCTAGAATGGAGTTTTCAGAGGTAAGTTTTATGAAAATTTCCGGGGGCGAACCCCCGGACCTCCCTTCCACTTTTTGCTGTATTATTTCTCAATACTACTGCACAATTCTATTATCAGAGGTGGTTACTCTTTACCACGCAGTCCGTTTTTTTCAATTTCAGAAGTCCGCACTTTTAAGTTCGTACTATATATATATAAGTGAAAAGAAGGGGTTGCTACCCCCCTCCCGCCATTTTTTAAAATCTCGTGACGACTCTGAATGCACCCCCCCCCCCCTGAAACCAACGACTAGTTACGCCACTGGAGTTAAGGAAAACTCCAACTTAACTCTATGAGGAATTGTGGCTTTTTTTGAGTTCACCTAGCCCCTCACTCCCTTTTTCCCGCTGAATGACTACATGCCCTGACAGTGGACTCACTGAATCCACCTGATTTTAGCACAGCAATTTTAGGTTCTGGTCCTCCAAGAATTAAAACAAATTTTCTTGATGCATGCAAAACATGGTGACAGACTAATTAAGAAGAATAAAAGAAATTGCTAGAAGTAAAAAAATTGATAGTAGCAGGAAAAAAAAAGTTAGAAAGCAGAGGCCACCAATATTTTAAAGAACAATTGCAACTAAAGAAGCATCTAGTCAGTACATACTAAGTGCTGATGTTTTTGACTAAATGCACGAACATTTGAATGACAAAATATTTACAATAAAGTGGAAAAATGAAAACAATTTTCACTATGGAAATAATTCAAAAACATTGTAAAGTATGTAAGTAACTCTTACTTTATTTCTGTAAAGATCATTTTAGCTGACAAACTAATTCAGTTAAACAAATTTGCTATATGATCTTTCTAAATTGCTTCAGCTATTTATATTTTAAGGTGGGTTGATATAAACTAAGGTTGAATTTCATTTATATGTTAGTCTTTCTCGCTCTCATGTCTGTTGTCTTTAGTTGGTTCTTGATTATGACATACAAGCAAGAGAACATTGTATTAACATTTGCATAAAAAAATCCATAGCTGC
>JAXGGA010009646.1:0-50500 GCA_038373865.1 Uloborus plumipes
ATAATTATCGGATCTTCTCGATTTTGGTCTTATCGGAAAGCTCGTGAAAAATATCTTTTAGAGGGGCGGGGGTCTTTCCGTTGGTTTTGAAAACTCCTAACCGCTAACTTCACCCAGAAAAAAGATACAGGCGTTTTTAAGTTTGTAAAAATCAATTTTAAATCGAATTTATTAATATCGTCTGCCCGAGCTTGAAAGAAATTGATGCGAAAAAAGTGTTTCCATTTTTCCTTGAATGTAAACAAATAAAATTCTTGCTTTTCCTTTTAGGCTTTTCCTGTAACGGTGGGATTTAAAAATTTTAGACGGTTGATTCATTTTTCTAACCACAAGAAAGCAAAATATCGATTAATCGGAATCGGAAAAGTTATCTAATTGGAACTTTTATAGACACGCGCCACTTGACTTTTTTTTCTCAATGTTGATTCGAGCAAAGCTGGGTGACGCAGCTAATGTATAATTAACACGATGACATACAATTGAACTTTGAAGATTTTTCCATTACAATTGATGCAATTGCACTATCAAATTAAGTGCTAATAAAGTTCGATTAGAAAAGTCTAATTAAAACTAACTTTCAAATCTCAACGGCTCCTTACATGAGATTACTATTACAAATGTCTGGAAATAACCGGACGAAAAGCATTACCAGACGCTTTTTAATTTACTGAAGTAGGCGTAAATGCGTAAATCGATCTTTCACTTTCAAAATGAATCAGATTAGTATCGGCCTTTCGCAAGCGAACACGGTGGAGAAATTTATGAGAAAATCGGGCTTTCAAATACTTTATCAAAGGAAATTTGACTTAGTGAGTAAACCTCCAAGTGAAACGATACCTCTGGGGGTGCTGGGTCAAGGGTTTGCTCGACTTTGGTTCTGGTTCAAAAATAATAGAGCGCTCTTCAGGGCCCTATCCCGCTTAAACCACGAATTGTGGTTCGGTACGGGGTGACGCAGGAGTGTGTGTAAAGTGTAAAGTGTAAAGTGTAACCACCAACTTAGGATGATTTGATGATTTTAATACAGTAGCCTCTCACTCGTCATATTCGCGCCTCGTAATATCAGCTCATTCGGATATATCGCTCTTTTCTTTTGTCTCCCCCCCACAAAAAAAAAAAAACTTTAGTTCGAAACCATTTTTGAGAAAATATGTAAGGTGCTCAGAAAAGGTCTCTTTCTCATTTATTTTGTGGCAAAAAAGACACGGTATAGACCAATTACAAATTTGCGGGGAAAAACGATCGGCCGATGATACAGCAGCAGCATCTTTTCCTGATGAATTGAATCGAAAAATTGTTGAGCTAGACTTGGTAGATGAGCAAATCTATAATGCTGATGAAGCTGCTCTCTACTAGAAAATGCTTCCAGATAAAACTCAAGATTTCAAGGCGAATAAATGAATTTTTATGTATGTGTACGTATAATTTACTTGCATGCTAGATAGAAAACTATTTTTAATGACCTCGGTTATATCGCGCTTTCGGATATATGGCGCTTTTTTCTTGTCCCCCGAAAAGCGCGATATAACGAGGGGTTACTGTACAATGTAGTTTGGGGAATGAACGTCGCTACGATCTGAAGAGTCTGTTAATTAGAGACCACTACATAATGAGTATTTGTGCTAGTTGATGTTCATTAAATTTCAAAATATTGAGAATAAATTAATAAATGCTCTGCAAAGTTAAAAAGTAAAATAAAAAAAATCTTTTGGCGCTCTTTTTGAAAGCGAAAATAGATTTTTCACTATCCATGGGGATAATCCTCCCCCCCCCCTCCTCCAACATTCAATCTATTCCTAGACTGAAGAACTGATGCGCCGCAAACTAGATCACGCTTTTTGATTACGTATATAAACATTTTTTTTTTTTTTTTTGCAATTTCATTTTTTTCCCTTGTTTGTATGTTTTACTTGCAGTACCCTCTTCCCTGGAGCCCTTTTTATACATAACAGCAAAAAAAAAACGCTTACTTTATTTTAAAACTAATTTAAATCGAAATCTCTAAACCTTTATTTAAAATATAATTAATTATCGCCTATCAAAGAAATCTATGAAGCGTTATCCTCCCGGAAGGGAATTTTCGGAAACTTTAATGAAAAGTATTATTGTTGGTTAGAAATTAATTTTGAAAACAATATTTAAAATAATTGTTTTGTTCAAGTTATATGTGTATCATATTAAATGGTTTATACTTATACATAATTTAATTTTGAATTTCTAATTAATTCTGCTCCATTTCAAGTATGTTGACTTTGACTGAAACTTTTAATTTAGTTAAATTATCTTAATAGTGATCTTATTCATATATAAATTGGCTCTTACGCAATTAAAACGCATTCATTAAATTACTCAAACAATTTAAATTAAACTGCTTAAACACTATGCAGTTCTAATTAAAACATCTTCTCGGCTATAAGTATGCAAACAGACGGTTTTTTTAATTGTATTTGCTGGCACGAATTATTTTTAGAATGATATTTGTAAAGAGCATTTACTGATGTATCACTTTAAATAACTTTCAATTTACACGTTTCATTTAAATTTCTGTCACCATTAAAGTTGATAAATTATTACGCTGCCTGGAATATTTATATAAAAATACTTATCAAGCACCGCTTCAATTAAACAGTGAAATATTGCTTGCAAAGCTCAATGTCGTTATCAAGAATAATAGCAGAAGACAATAAATTGCTCGTCATACTCCAAATTAATGTTATAACGTAAGTAAAAAAAATACTTTAGCAAAGAAAGGTTAATGACAAAACTTCTTCTGAAATGCTTCTGCTATGTTACAACGCAAACTTTGCGTAAATATAGACAAAACTTGCTGTTGTAAGCACGAATAAGAAGAAAATACGTTTCTTTCTTTTCTACATATCTATCTATACATTTGTGTGTGTGTGTGTGTGTGTGTGTGTGTGTGTGGCTTTTACCGTGGAAACCGTTTTATGCCGTCACTTGTTGGTCTCACAGCATTCCATGGATGATGAGAAAACCACCTTTTCTCAACGCTGTGAACGTGTTTGTTTCTTAACGTTTTGAGAATAACGCTTTTCTAGAACTAAATCTTTCACCCTCGGCACAATAGTAAATTTCCCCACTTAATGCAATAAGAATCAGTTTATTACAATTATTTCTCTCCTTGAAATAACACAAAAGAAATATTTTCAAACAAATCTTGGATCGGATTTGAAGAAAAGCAAAGTTTGTAAACCCAACTGGGTTGATGCTTAAGATTTGGAGACTGGTGTCTACGATCTTGAAAAAGTTCGAGAACATAGTAAGAAGCTGTAAATGATGCAGAAACAAGGTTTGAAATTTATAGAACTTGAAGAAAACAGTGAAGAAGCAAATGTCATCTAAGGCAGGAATTCAAGTGAAACAGGCGATCGCAAATTGCAATCGCTACTGGAAGTCGAATTACATTAGAACTAGAGATGGAACGAAGCTTCGGCCGAGCCGAAGCTTCGGCCATTTTGCCGAAGCTTCGGTCTGGCCGAAGCATGAGTTGTGATTCGGCCGCTTCGGCTGCTTCGGCCTGAAATTTATGCAGCAAATTTTCTGTTACAATTATTATCATATAAGATAGTCTTTTCAACTCATTCTTCCTCACGATAAAGCATAATAGAAATTTATATTCAATTAAAAATATGTGCGTATTGAACATTTGAAGCCAGAATGCATTCAATAATTAATAAAATATTTATTAACAATATGTTCGTTTAAATATTACATTTCGTTATATTTGTTCAAAAAAAACTTTAGTTTTAAAATAAAAGCTATATAAATATACTGCATTGAGTATTTTTCAATGATTTCTAGCTTTGAAACTTTGAACAATGGTAATGGTTCTTATGTGTACAAGGGCAGATGTGCAACTATTATGCATCGTGAATTACTTTCCTTTAAAATTATATATTTTTTTTTAATTTATCGGTACACAATTTCAGTTTTTTTTAAAGAGATGCATTAATCTATCAACATATATTAACTCTTTATGTATTTCATTGATCAAGATTCTAAACAACAAAATCAGGATATAGTACTCGTAAAACAAATAAGTAATAGTTAATACATAACTTAAAGCTACATCTTATTTATTTATTTTTGTATAAATCAAAATATGAGGAAGGGGTCCAGTCCATTAGTAGCACACATCCACCCAAGATCCGCATTTTAAGTATTTATAATTAAAAAAGAATAAATTCTGATTAGTTGATTAACTTTAAAAAAGATTCGTCATTTATTCTTGAATTAATAGAATAATACCTGCTCATTTGTCACACAACTTAGAATTATGATGCAAAAAAAACCAATGTCTCAGCATTTTTAGGCAGAATCCTGCTTCTTTTCTTCTCGTATACATTACCAGCTTCGGAAAATGTTCTTTCACTGTATACACTGCTACCTGGAGCAGATAAGTAGCGTTTGGCCAATTCTGATAATCCTGGAAAAATTGTCTTATTTTCCATCCACCAATTCAGTGGGCAATTTTTCCTATTTAAGAGTGGCTTGTTCATGTACAGTTCTAGCTCTTTTTCTTTAGGCAACGAAAGTTCTATTACTTGTGATTCATTGCTTGTAATTTCCAAAACTCAACCTTGGAATGAATAGTTTCTTTGAACTTGTGACATTATTAAATAATCCTCTTAAAATAAATACCAAATGAAAGCCAAGTAAAAAAGAATGCATGATACTATTTTTTCGAATTCACCAAAAACTGAAGCATTTTGCATTAAGAATATTAAGATATTTATAATATATAACACAACGTAAATAGTAGTAGATTGGGTAGTTCTATGGTATAATACATGATCATATCAGTTGTTTTTTATTATAAAACATCAACTGAACTGCAGACTGAGCTTTTCATGTTCCAAGTAGAGCTTCCTACTACTAATTTGCAATACAAAAATAGTAATGTCGTCTTTTCTTGTACTAGCAGTACAAAGCAAAACAAAACAAGAAACATTTTAATTAGTGAAATTAATTTAAGAATGACTCAGTAAGCTGAAAATGTTGCGTAATACTAAGAACATTAAAATAAAAACAACCAAAATAAAAATAAACTTTAATTAATGAAATCAATTTAAGAATGCTACAGTAAGCTGAAAATATTGTGTAACGCTAAGAATTAAGAATATTAAAACATATGGAGAAAAGTATAAAACTCTACGCATTTATTATGCATTTAATCCAAAAACTTCAATATGTGCGCCAGCCGAAGCTTCGGTATTCGGCGCTTCGGCCAAATGCCGCTTCGTTCCATCTCTAATTAGAACGTTTCTTGACAAAAACATCGTGACGTCAGCGTGACGTTTGCGTGACATTTGCCTATGAAAAACGAGCTAGATAAAACGTCACAGTCTACTTGACGAATAAGAGGAGTTCGCTGACTGCTTGTGAGCTCTTATTGGCTCCACCCGTAGCAACTCACCATTGCAATCGCAAATTCCCAAATTTGGATAAGTTGCAATCGCTATAAATGCTAATCGCTAGAATGCTACTTAACTTGGCACTGACGTCACTACGGGTGGAGCCATTAAGAGCTCACAAGCAGTCAGCGATCTCGTCTTATTCGCCAAGTAGGCTGTGACGTTTTATCTAGCTCGTTTTTCATAGGCAAACCTCACATGGAGGTCACGATGTTTTTGTCAAGAAACGTTCTAATGTAATTCGACTTCCAGTAGCGATTGCAATTTGCGATCGCCTGTTTCACTTGAATTCCTGCCTTAGTCACTTGCTTCATAAGGCTTGATATTGAGAACAAAAAAAGAAAAAACCCTTCAACCCATAGTTACAAAAAATAATGTTGTTAGTGAAGTTTTAATCCAACGTTAAAGAAGCACAAAGGTATTTCTTGTATTCAATATTGTTAGTGTTGACAAAGATATCTTTACCATAAATTTAGACTGACGTAAATCACATTGTCACTACTTTGAAGGAGAGCCAAAAATCAGTTGCCTGGTGTATACTAGTGGTTGCGACATTGGTATCGATGTTTTTAAGACCTCGTCGTTTTTACCGTCGATGTTTAAGGGTCGAAGTTTTTTCTAAAATCGATGGTTAGCTTTCGATGTTTTTTCGATGTCAATGTTTTATATTAGAACGAAAAATATCCTTAAAGAATTAAAACATTTACAGTTTACAGCTATGATTATAAATTAGTTACAGCGTGATCTATCACATCGGAAAGAGTTTTCTATTGTTAGCTTTCTATAGAAATATAATTATATTTCAAAATAGTTAACAATCCTTTTTTTCAGCGCACTATTAAAAAGAATATTGTGTGTTGACAAAGTTTATCCTAAATATTAATATAAGTTTTTTTTTCGTTAAAATTTTCATCTAAGATGTAAATACACCTATATTATTGTCCCGCGCACTCAATAAGTCCTTGATTTAAAGTAGTATAATTTTACTTTAAATAAGTACTTAGTATGCAGTTTAAGTCGCTATAGATATTTTTAATAACTTGAGTTTCAGATATGATTTATGAAATTATTTCATGTAACTCTTTTAAGCAAACATACTAAAATAATCATTTATTAGGTATTATACGGCCGTGATAAGCAAAAAAAGTCGTGTCTACATTTTTTAACTAAATTGAGTTATAGCCGCCAGGTGGCTCTTTGTGACGTATTTTACCTAAATACAATATTATACGGTCATTTGAGGACAAAAAATATATTTTTTTTAATTTTGAAAAAGTATCATCTGAATCAAATACGTGGTGGCACAAAACTTTAAAGAGATCTCAGTTTGAGCTGGACTGCAGATACCGATTTAGCGCTTAGCACGTACATCCTTTTCCCTCCTTTACTTTCATATTCCCGCTTTTCTTTTCTTTTTTTTTTCTCCCTTTACTTTTAGTATTTGCATGTTAACAGCTTCAAAAAATGTTAAATTTCTCGAATTGATTCGAAATAATTTTTTAATAACCTTATTTCAGTTTTTGTATTAGTCAGGTGTAAATTTAAAAGGTATTATTAAATTATTCCAATTAATTTGTATTGATGTTTCAATATTTTGTATTTTAAATGTGTAAGTCATTTATGCCCTTGTATTACCTTATTTGGATATTAATAACCAATTATCATTCATTAGCTCAAAAATCTTTTTGAGTAATAAATTGATTGCTTTGAAATTATTGCTGGCCATAAAATATTTTTGAAAATGTATTATGTAGGAGCGTATATATTAAAAAGTTCGATATTTCAGGACATCAATGTTTGATAATATCGATGTTTTTTCAGTTGAATGTATCGATACCGTTAATGTTTTAATTCTGAATATCAATGTTTTATCATCAGTGTCGTGCCACTAGTGCTTAAAAAGGTTGGGACTCGCGCTCTTGGTAGCCCTGGTAAATATGTATATATATTGTTCAAGGCCAGCTATTTATACACTCAAGGAAACCTCTACTACGTTCTAGCAAAATCCGAAGTGTTCCGATTCATTCATAATTTGAACAATCCATTCACGAAACTTCTAGTATAAAAAGAAAAACCACGCGAAAATGTCTTCACGCTTATTAAATGTAGGGCAAGTGTAAAAACTACAAAACGTTACAGGGCCGGTATACAAGTGATAAAGGTGATATCTTCAGATACTTTTGCAACATGACGTCAGATAAAAGCAAAACTAATGAAAATGATGCAAGGCAGGAAAAACAACAACTATTTACAAGATTTGTAACATTGCCCCCTTCCCAAGGACTGCACGTCCCGGGCAGTACAATCCCCAGAAAGGAAGCAAGGGAAAACTTACAGATGCACACATTACATGATGACCAATCATAAACATGATAAACAATAACAATGAGAACATGAAAAAAATAACAACATTGATAAAGTAATATTACATACAATTAAAGGCAAAAGTTATTTACAAAATTTACAATTAAATTACCATGGTAACTTTAGATTTATTTTACGAACTATGGCCATAGTATGGGGCTAGCCGATCATAATGTACAAGCCTAGGTTTTGAATGTGATGACTTCTGGATCCTCACTACGACGTCGCTCAGCCGGTGAAGGACTGTGTAGGGTCCATCCCAATGCGACTGCAATTTGGGTGCCAGACCTTTACGTCGGATGGGATTCCATAGCCACACCTTGTCACTTTCTTGAAAGTCATGGCTAGTGGACCTTGTGTCGTATCGGGTCTTCATTTTCTCCGTCGCGATGTTGATTCGCTCCCGTGCGAAGTGATGAACGTCTTCCAACCGGGCCTGAAGATCCTGGACGTACTCCTCAGGCGATGAAGGCGCATCTGGAGGGAGACCGAAGACGAGATCACAAGGTAGCCGAAGCTCTCGGCCGAAGAGCATCTGTGATGGGGAATATCCGGTGGTCTCGTGGACAGTACTGCGGTAGGCCAGCAGGAACAGAGGAAGTTTCTTGTCCCAATCCTGTTGATTTTTGGAGACCATAAGCGAGAGATTATTAAGGATTGTCCTGTTAAATCTCTCCACCATGCCGTCCGATTGTGGGTGTAGTGGTGTCGTTCGAGTTTTCTCAATTTTGAGGATTTTACATAGGCCCTTAAACACAGCAGAGATGAAGTTTCTCCCCTGATCGGAGTGGATCTGCAAAGGTGTCCCATATCTCGAGATCCAATGCTGGACTAGAGTCTCTGCTACAGTGGTAGCTTCTTGATCCGGAATGGAATATGCTTCGGGCCATTTGGTGAAATAGTCAATGGAAACGAGGATGTATTTGTTCCCATCAGTAGTTTTCGGTAGAGGACCAAGAATGTCGATCCCGATTCGTTTGAAAGGAGCTCCTACGTTGTAAAGATGTAGCTTCCCGCGGCTTTTTCTCTTCGGTCCTTTACGGGCGGCACAGGCGTCGCAAGAATGGCACCACTTCTCCACGTCATCCTTCGCCTTGCTCCAGAAGAAGCGCTCTCGAACCTTGTGGAGGGTTTTCAAGACACCAAAATGTCCTTCAGTCGGACTACTGTGCAATTCCTTTAGAACGTCTGAAATTCTTGATCTGGGAAGGAGTAACTGCCATTTGAATGCTTTACCATCGTCAGATTCCCATTTCCGATACAGGACGCCATTTCGCAGCTGGAGAGATTTCCATAGAGCCCAGTATCTTTTCGTTGCAGGACTGTAGATAGAAATGTCTTGCCAACTAGGTCGCCGACTGACTTTTTCCATTAACTCTATGATAGGCTTTAGGTCTGGGTCTTCAAACTGATCTTTTCTTACTTGGTCGTCACTCCATGGATCAGGATCTGAAGATGATGAAGAAGCAGTAACTTGACAGGCAGTAGGGATTGTCGTTTCGTACTGTTTCTCTATTCGGGAGCAATAATGGCAGTTCTCGGAACAAGGTCTTCTTGATAATGCGTCAGCATTATCGTGTGACAAACCTTTTCGGTGCTTAATCTCGATGTCATATTCCTGGAGCCGCTGTATCCACCTGGCTACCTGGCCCTCTGGATTCTTGAAATTCAAAAGCCAAGTTAAAGAGGCATGATCGGTGCGGAGCAAGAATTTACGGCCGTAGAGGTAATGATGGAAATGTTCTACAGCTTTAACTATGGCGAGCAATTCCTTTCTCGTGACACAATAATTTCGCTCCGACTTGGATAAGCATTTGCTCCAGTAGGCGATGACATGTTCGTTACCGTCTATTTCTTGAGATAAAACAGCTCCAACGCTCTCGTGGCTCGCATCAGTGTCAAGTATGAAGGATTTTTCAGGCTGAGGATAAGAGAGAATAGGCGTTGATGTTAAAGCCTCCTTCAGCTGTAGAAATGCATCCTCGCATTCTTTGGACCATTCAAATTTTTGTTTGCTCTCCGTCAGCTTATGCAAAGGTCGTGCAATGTTGGAAAAACCCTTCACAAACTTCCTGTAGTACGTGCAGAGCCCCAGGAAACTTCGCAGCTGATGGACATTTTCAGGGCGGCTCCAACTCTTGACTGCTGATACCTTATCTGGATCTGTTCGTACGCACTCAGAAGAGATAATGTGACCAAGGTAGTTCACCTCACGGCGGAATAAATTACTTTTGGACGGGCTTAACTTCAGGTTGGCTTCCTTAAGCTTTTGCAGCACCTTCCTAAGATTAGCCAAATGTTCCTCAAAACTGCGTCCTATGATGATGATGTCGTCCAAGTAGACAAGACAGGATTCATAAGAAAGTCCTCGTAACACTGACTCCATAAGACGCTCGAACGTGGCTGGTGCATTGCAGAGGCCGAACGGCATCACTTTAAACTGCCACAAGCCTTGTCCGGTTGTAAACGCCGTCTTCTCTCGGTCGTCGGGGTGTATCTCCACCTGCCAGTAGCCGCTCTTTAAATCCAGGGTCGAAAACCACTTGTGTCCGGAAAGGGTGTCCAGAGTGTCATCGATCCGTGGAAGAGAGTAACTGTCCTTCTTGGTGATGTCATTCAGGCGTCGGTAGTCAACACAAAATCTGGTGGAGCCGTCTTTCTTTCGGACCAAGACGATAGGGGATGCCCAAGGACTGGATGAGGGTTCGATGACGTCATTCTCCTGCATCTCTTTTACGAGGATCTCAACCTCTTCCTTCTTGGCGAACGGTAGTCATCTTGGATGCTGCTTGATAGGGGGATGATCTCCAGTGTCGATCCTATGCTGCGCTACACTCGTGCGACCAACATCTTCGGGTGTAGATGAAAACACCTGCTTGAAGTCGTCCACCAGTTTTTCCGCAGCGTATCTTTGATCCTTCGATAATGCTGCACTCCCAATTAATTTCGAAGTCAAGGACTCAGAAGACACAGCCTCGGAGGAATCAATTCTTCTGATGATGCAGTTTACGGAAGTACAAGTTGCCAACACTTCTCCTTTCTTAATATTCCTCGGTCTTTCACTCACATTGGCGACTCTCACAGGAACTGCATTCCTTGAAAGGTCCACAAGCGTAGATGCCACTAGTACTCCTTTTGGGCTATTACTCTGGTTAGGATATTCAATTAGGCCGAATTTAAAGCTGTTGTTTTCATTGATGGAGCCAGGTATTAGTATTTCTTATCTAGGGGGAATCAATAAATCTGTTTGGGCTATTATTTGATGAGCGGATTTTAAGTTGTTTTCAGCATTGAAAATTGCTATGTCTTCTCTCATCGAGTGCAGCTCATTATTTTTAAAGTCGATAGAAAAATCAAATTTTCTCAAAAAGTCCAGTCCGAGAATGAAGGGATCTGTAATGTCAGCGACGAATGCCGTGTGATGGTAAATGGCGCTTCCGAACATTATTTCTAAGTTCACTTTTCCTTCAATCTCGATTTTGTCACCTGTCACAGTTTGAAGAGTAACGCAGGGCGGCGTCCATAAGATCTTGAGTCCAAATTGACGAGCCACATCAGTCCTAATGATGGAAACGTTGGCTCCTGTGTCCACAATCATTTCGCAGGGAAACCCATTCACATATGCGTAAATGAAGAGTCCATTGCAGCCGCCACTTCTTGAGGAAATCTGGAAAACTTTGGGATGGGGCTCATTCCAATTTGGCGACCTCCGCCCCGCGAGATTGCCATAGCTTAGTTTTCCTGAGCTGAAGAGGAAGAGGTACCCTTCCCTCTTGTTTCTTGGCGGGCTTCGCAGTTCCGTCATACGTGGCCCTCACCGCCACATTTCCAGCACTTCAGTGGTTGTCTACTTTGGTCTTTGCGAGCCGCAATCTTCTTCAGGGTCCCCGACATCTCTTTCATTTGTCGCTCAAGTTCCGAGAGACGAGTTAAGTTCAAATCCTGGGAGCTCACTTCCACGCCCCTGATTGAATGGCGATCCTTGCGGGATGTTTGCTGTGCAGCCTCGAACTTCATTGCGTAGACCAAACCGGATTTAAGATCTTTAATGTCCGCCATCCGGAGAGCCGTCTGAATTTCTGGATTTCGCACTCCATCTATGAAGTAGTTCAGGGCCAGGCTATCGCGAACACCCGAAGGACAGTCCGAGAAGGCGAGATGGGAAAACCTCTCAACGTCTGCTGCAAAAACTTGCAAAGTCACTCCAGCCCTCTGGAGTCGGGATTTGAGCTGAAGTTGGCTGAATTCTTTTTGGCATGATTCGCCAAAGCGAAGCTCCAAGGCCGATGATAAGGCTTCGAAGTCACGGTGCTTGTCCTCTGGGAAGGTCTGTAGTATTTCAGCCGCATCCCCTCTCAGCGAGGCTGCAAGTTGACAGGCTTTCGTGGAAGAGTCCCAGGAGTTTGCTTCTGCAACGATGAGGAACTGCTTCTTGTAAATATTCCACGAGGTCTTCCCGTCAAATGTGGCCAGGGTAATTCCATGTGAAATCAACAAGCCTCAAAACTTGACCATCACCAATTTCAAAAAAAATTATAGGGTTGATTACGTCTATAAAGTGATACAAAAAACTGATATTAAAAATTCTTTTCAGCTGTTAGTTTTTTGTGTGAGACCGCTTAAAAAACTCGAAAAATGGCAAAAAGTGAAATTTTGGTACATACAAAGACTCAATTTTCTCAGCTTCTATTGCAGCTAAAGTCTTTTGTTATATGTCATTTTAAAGCTCTTTAAACAGGCTTTCATATGATATGTAACTTGACAATATTTCGCGATGTTAATATTTCAAGGTCACCGAAAGCACAATTTGACCTTGAATATCTCAAAAAGTGCATTTCTTAAAAATCTGAAAAAAAATATATATATTACTTCATAATGTGGTGTATATGTGGTAAAATTTTCAGAACGGGACAGCAATGGGATCTGGACGAAAAATGGCATAGACTTTTTACCCTCTTACCACTTTATTGCAATGTCTATGGCTACTGAAGAGATATAATACAGAAATACTGCAAACTGTGAAATGTTATTTACAAGTAACGGTTGGCACATTCCACTTTTGGTTTACTTCCTGTCTATAATGTTCAATTGTGCAATATTGAAAATTAATTCATTTGATATGCTCATTTGCCCAATCAAACAACTGTCGTAGTGCCATGATTTGAGTGTCATAAATCCTTTACAGACTGACTAAAGTTGCAAGTCTTTTACCAGTTCCACCCACGCCATCACAGGCACTTATGCCATGGGATTAGGCAAAAAAAAATGCCACTCTGCTTTAATCCCAAAATATAATTCATGATAACTCAGGTTAAGAAAATTCAGTCTATTTTGTACTGTGAGGCAGCTCCATCACTGAAGTAATAGATCAAGCTCATTTTGGCTTCAAAATGAGACTGCGTGAAATTTATAAGGCACTTCTGTCCTGGATTTCAAGAACTCGAGGACAGGATTGAAGAAGCATTTGAAATGAATTGCGTTGAAAGCGTCTCCTATAAACAATGGATGCAAGTTAAGAGAAGAACATGTCTTGAGACATTGGTCAAGTGTACAGAAGAATTTATTGATTCTCTTTTTGAAGAACTTCCTAAACTCATTCAGCGCTCGTTTCTTGCTACTCAACAGTCTAGCTCTATCTTACTTATCTGAAAGATATCAGTCTCATTTTGCCACCAAACCAAGCTTGATCTATTAACTTCAGTGATGGAGCTGCCTCACGGTACAAAAATAGACCGGATTTTCTTAACCTGAGTTATCATGAATTATATTTTGGGATTAAAGCAGAGTGGCATTTTTTTTTGCCTAATCCCATCATGGCAAAAGTGCTTGTGATGACGTGGGTGGAACTGGTAAAAGACTTGCAACTTTAGTCAGTCTGTAAAGGATTTATGACACTCAAATCATGGCACACGACAGTTGTTTAATTGGGCAAATGAGCATATCAAATGAATTAATTTTCAATATTGCACAATTGAACATTATAGACAGGAAGAACAGGCTTTGAAATCCAGAAAAATGACGACAAGTACAATACCAGGCACTCAGAGTCTTCATTGTTTTATGCCATTGAATAGGAATCAGGTGCAAGTGAAAGTATATTTAATTTCCAACACAATAAGGATCGAACGTACTACAACTATCAAATGCGATCTTGATTGCTCAGATATGGTTGGATTCTTGACCTGCAGGTATAATGGATGTTGGAGGCTGGGGCGCGTCTTAGACACAGATGAAGAAAATCAAAATTTGAAAATGCTGTTGCATCCTCATGGACCCTCAAATTCTTTCTACTATCCTGACTTTGAAAATGTTTTCAATGTGCCTATTAGTGCCGTTATTTCGAAAGTAGACCTTAGGAGAAAGGCAACAGGAATGATTTATTACCTCTCAAACCAAGAAATGGAATGTGCCAACCGTTACTTGTATATAACATTTCACAGTTTGCAGTATTTCTGTATTATATCTCTTCAGTAGCCATAGACATTGCAATAAAGTGGTAAGAGGGTAAAAAGTCTATGTCATTTTTCGTCCAGATCCCATTGCTGTCCCATTCTGAAAATTTTACCACATATACACCACATTATGAAGTAATATATATATTTTTTTCAGATTTTTAAGAAATGCACTTTTTGAGATATTCAAGGTCAAATTATGCTTTCGGTGACCTTGAAATATTAACATCGCGAAATCTTGTCAAGTTACATATCATATGAAAGCCTGTTTAAAGAGATTTAAAATGACATATAACAAAAGACTTTATCTGCAATAGAAGCTGAGAAACTTGAGTCTTTGTATGTACCAAAATTTCACTTTTTGCCATTTTTCGAGTTTTTTAAGCGGTCTCACACAAAAAACTAACAGCTGGAAAAAAATTTTAAAATCAGTTTTTTGTATCATTTCATAGACGTAATCAACCCTATAATTTTTTTAAATTGGTGATGGTCAAGTTTTGAGGCTTGTTGATTTCACATGGAATGACCCGCCAGTTTAATGGATGGACGAGAAGTTCCAGTTGTAGCTACACAGTCACTTGAGTTGTTGCAGGATGCTGATAACTTCGATTCAAGTTCTTTAATTTTCTTTTCCACATTGTTTTCTACTGTGGTGATTCGATTATCAACGCTGTCAACTTTCTCTTCTAGAGCCTCCACTTTATTTTCCATATTGGTAAATTTACTTTCCACCAAACTTTTCATTGACGTTAGATCGCTTTTAATTTCTTCAGCTAGATCCTTTTTTAATTGTTCTTGATTAGTAGCCAGATCATTTTTTAATTGTTCTTGATTAGTAGCCAGATCATTTTTTAATTGTTCTTGATTAGTAGCCAGATCATTTTTTAATTGTTCTTGATTAGTAGCTATGTCATTTTTTAATTCACTTTTAACAGCGTTGATCGCATCAAGGAGTTGTTTCAGTTGTTCATCCATTGCTCGAGTAATCACCATAAAATTCCGAAGTCAAAAAGTCCTTAGGAAGAAAAGTCCAAGTTCACAGGTAATTCCAAGAAAGTCCTTGAAGATGCCCCACGTTGGGCGCCAAGATTGTAACGAGTCCGTAGCACCTTCAACTTTCTTAAATGAGCATTCCAATCTTGAGGAAATAACTATAAATTTATTTACAAGTATGTACACTATTTACAATAGGAGCAGGAAACAATTGCTAAACATCCAGCAATTAGGTAGCAAACAGTACACTGTACTCTCAACAGTAACTCAGCACCACGTATCTAACGTGAACAGTAATTAAGCAATTACAAAAGCAAAACAACCATTCGCCCATGCGAATGAAAACGACTCTCCAGAAATCAAAATCTGAAAAGAACTCACTGACTGTGTTCAAGGCCAGCTATTTATACACTCAAGGAAACCTCTACTACGTTCTAGCAAAATTCGGAGTGTTCCGATTCATTCATAATTTGAACAATCCATTCACGAAACTTCTAGTATAAAAAGAAAAACCACGCGAAAATGTCTTCACGCTTATTAAATGTAGGGCAAGTGTAAAAACTACAAAACGTTACAAGGCCGGTATACAAGTGATAAAGGTGATATCTTCAGATACTTTTGCAACATGACGTCAGATAAAACCAAAACTAATGAAAATGATACAAGGCAGGAAAAACAACAACTATTTACAAGATTTGTAACAATATATATATTTAATTATGGATATATGGCTTGATGCAAAATATAATGCTACATACAGTACCCCCTAAAAATGAATGTTGTTTTCACAGTATAATACAGTTAACTTTATAGTAATAAACTAAAAATTTCTAATTTTACAGTAATAAACTGTAAAACTGCTAACTTTACAGTTTATTACAGTGCATTTTACAGTTTTAAATTGGAACCTCAGCTGCCAGTGTTATACTGTAAAAATAACATTTTTTTCAGTGTAATAACCTAACTTACGCTAGTCTGGCCCTGAGGTATTAGTGTATAAATAAACAATCTCAGTAATGGATTATTTACTATGTCGAAGACCAGTCACTGATTTTGTTATAAAGGCAGTGAATTAGTTCTTAATATGTTTTATATATTTAATACGCAACCTGGATTAGCCTTCTAATATGAGGAGCATGTATTTCTGTGAAGTTTGCTCACAACAATCTGCAATAAATGTTTCTTCACATCATTTTTAGTAATTAAATTCGACGCCTAACTCAAAAAACAGCCTAATAAGAAAAATAAAAATCACTGAAATTCGTCTTCTAAGTGAATATTTAGTAGACGCTTCTGAATTTTATAAATGTAATAAATATTTAAAGTTAAGATTTCCATTTTTAGCCTACTTTCCCGTTAAAAATAAAAGAAAGACTAAAAAGCATTAAAAGTGGCTTAATGCATCTAAAAAATATCGCCAAGTTTAAAAAAAAAAAAAGTCAAAAAGAAATAAAAAGAAAAATGAGTAAGTGCTCCAGTAGTCGGCCAGTCTCCAGTAGTCGGCCACAATGACATAAAACTCCTCATAAATAGTACGTTTTTAATTCAAAATCAGATATGACGCATTCACACATTCATGTACCTATCCTCAATCATCAACCAGTGGCAGTTAAGTTTTGGGTACTTTTTTTGAATTAGTAATGAGTCATTTCATTTTGAATGGTGCGCCCGTCATCCAAGATTGCGATTCTGCTTATTTTCTAGCCAGTAGTCGGCCACAGAATCAGCTAAGATGATTCTGTGGCCGACTACTGGAGCATTTACTAGTGTTGACAACAGCTTGGATTTTGACATATTTTTTTTTTTAAATTTCTGAAACAAGTAGGTGATTCACTATCAGAAAGGTTCATTCTAAAGTTTTACCTTGTTTTTGTTGCTGTATTCATAGCTGAAAGTTCTAGGTTAGCCAAGATCAACAAAAGATCTCTTAAATGGCCGACTACTGGAGCACTTACCCTATTGAAAAATTAAAAATTGGAAAGTAAGGTATTGAGATGGGGAAAATGTGTGTCTGTCGGTCTGTCTGCCCCCCCCCCCCCCGCCCTCTAATAACTTTTGAATGAACATTCCGAGTTGAACAAACTTTTTTTTTTGTTGGAAAGATCTCGGCGAGAACAGCTCATTCCCATATTTCATTTTTCGATTTGAACAATTTTTGGTTCAATTTTGAGCCGTTCAAACAACCTGTCTCGCGATACTAACTTTTTAATGAACAGTCCGATTTGCACAACTTTTTTTGTTGGAAAGATCTTATCAAGGATACTTCATTCCTGTATTTACATTTTCGATTTGAACAATTTTTCGTTCAACATTGAACCGTTCAAGCAACCTTTCCCCACCTAATAACTTTTAAGTGAACCGTCAGAATTGAATAAACTTTTTTTTGTTCGAAAGCTCTCGGAGAGGCTCATTCCCATAGTTCGCTTTTTGATTTGAACCATTTTTCGTTTAATGTTGAACCGTTCAGAAAAAAACTAAACATTAGCGCCTACGGGGAAATTTAAGTTGAATGTTGATCCTGAGCTTAAAGGCGGATTTCCTTCAAACTAATTTTGCAAGAAAATGGTTTTGATAAATAATGCATTGTAAAGTACTTTTCTGAATAATCTTCTATAAGGACTGATTCCGACTCAGACTCCGTAAACATGGCGGAAATGCAGGCTCAGAAAAAAAAATGACTGACTGCGGACGATTTTTTGTTTATTTATTTATCTGTTTTGTTTTTATTATTATTATTTTTTTTTTGGCAGACGATTTTTTTTGTATTAAAAATTTTTCATTCGCGAGAGCTTTTATTTTTAATTTATATTTAACAACTGGCAACGGATTAAAAATGAAATTTTAAATTATACTATTTTAGTTTTGAGTCTTTGAGACATTTTATTAACGAACAAGTTTTTTTTTTCTTTCTTTGATAAAATGTGTTTTGATGTTCTTTGTACTTTTTTTATTTATTTATTTTTTGAAAACGATTGAGGAATTTTTCTACGGAAGAACTATATCAGTTACATTCTCTAAAAGGTGCGACAAAACTTTATTTATTCGTTTATTTACTTTTTACGTGTCTATTTCATCTGATGAGATTGATATATTTTGCATTTAGAAAACAGTTTTAAGTGCTAAAAAGGTATGTTTGACATCATTTTCAGTCTCGGATAATCAAGAGAATATTGATCAGATGCTTGAATGCCGATGTCGATGTACGGGAAAGTCGGCTCGTTTAGTTCTTGACAGAACTTCTTGTTTTATCATGGCTACAAGAGTATCAAGGCTACAATAAATTAGTTTCCAGATTACTTTAAAGAATTTAAATTAAATTAAGAAAAGTTTAATTTAAAAACAGGAACTATACTGGGCTAGTTGTTTAAAAATGCATTTATTAGTTAATTGTACTTAAACGAGTAAATAGTTTATTGAGTTACAGTAAAATCCATTGCATTAAGCCAAATATTTTCGCCTAATTAATTTTAACTGCACCCGACTAAGTAAATTATACTATTCTAGTTTTGTCCGCTTTTTATACCTCTATTTCTTAATGAATCAGTTAAGTTTTTCATATTATGTCTTTTTTACTCAGTTTTAATTCGCCTTCACGATTTTTCTACTAAAATGAAAAAGCTGCAATTAATGTTTTTTTAAAGATAATTTTATTTATCTAAGTACCTCGACGTTAGAGTTATTGTAATGTTCAGTTATTTAATTACAGTTTTAAGTAAGAACGAGCTAAAATTTATGCACGTTTTCATCTAAATTATAGCTGTGTCCCGCAAGAGAAATGTTACTTAATTAAACCTCGTCATTTTTAATTAATTATGAGGAATTATGTTTACGTTTCGTCATAAGTACATCCATAACTACTTATTCTTTCAGACTTACAAATGTAGTAAAAATTACACTTTCAATAAAACTCCTTTTTTTTAATTTAAAAAACCATTTAGAGCCTTTCAAATGTTCTTTTGAATTGTGATTCTTTGAGTTATTTTCTATCCCTCAAAGTACTGATCTTTTTTTTTCTTTGCTTCCACTATGTGGCAACTTTATTCAAGTTACTTATCTTTATATATTATGCTATTCTATATAAAAGTTTTCGTTTTATTTTCAAATTTCTTTTTAAAATCTTATAACACAGTGATTGTCCTTTATTAGTATGTTTCGCCGTTCTTTTTTCAACAGAAACACGTACTTCAGAAACACGTATTTAATTACATAATATTTTATAATTAGAAAACTCTAATTAAGAGACTAAAATAAATTCATACCGTTTGGTACACTGTATTTTCATTTTGTTATCACTATTATGTAAACTATGTTTTAATATCATATTCATCTTTCTCAATGAAAGAAGAAAACGACTTTTTTATATTCAAGCGTTAAGAATAGAACCTTGTTTTCGTTATATATTCAAAGAAATATTTTTAATCTAGCATAAAAGAGTTTACAATGAAAGCAGACGAAGTTCTCTTTTTGAAACTCATTTTAGAATTAGAGAAAGAAAAAGCACTGCTGCAGGATTTATCACATCTAAAATTTGCTACATGTGAAGTACTTTCTTGAAACACAAAAAAAAAAGAGGTAAGGCATCTTTTAGAAACGAAAAGTAGATACAAAGAAGTACTCTTACTATTGTCAAAAGTGAACGTCGTTAGATCTAAACAGGTTTTTTTGCATTTAAAGTTCTTGTAATTTGCATGAAGAGAATAGTGTTGACAACACTTTTGAATATATTTTTGAAACAAAAAAGCGTGCACACAAAGCATTCAGAAACCTAACTAAAGCATAGAAGATGAAGATTGCCTTTTCTTTTTTGTTTTTCGTTACTTGTTTTGTTTAGAGATGTTTAGAAATAATGTAACTACTAGTTATGTAGGTGAATCTTTTTGTAAAAAAAGATTTTACTTTTAAACTTCTTGCTACTAAATTTTAAAAGGATTATCATTATGGCATCCATTAATGTCTCCAGTTATTGAAGATTCTATGATTAATTCATTATTTAATCATAGAACCTTAGATATAATATTAAAAATGAAACGGTATCTTTTCATAATATTTCTTATTTCTTATCATCAATACCATAACTGAAACTGCAACCCAAATTCCTATTTATACACAAATTTTTAATCTGCTATGGAAACCATTTGGGTTTAAATAGCACATAAAGGAAATTCAAAATTTTTTTATAGGAATAGAAAACACTAACTCTCATTATTAATGAGTAAACATGTTCACTAAAATAATATTCATTGACAATGTTTTGATTTTCAATGCGTAAAAACATGTTACTAAAATTCCAATCTATTTTTTACAAACTTATGTAAACATCTTTTTTCTCTCTGCTTGGATATTTATAGCATTTTTAAATCTAAAATGAATGCTGTTATAGTATAAGCACGTGTACATTTTTCTTTGTTTTGCAAAAAAAAAAATACTCATAGTTTTTCCGAGAAATTAATTTGCAGAAAGTTAAGCTTTCTAATTTACATTAGTCGAAATATCTTGTTAAATAGAAACTGAAAAAATATTGTATTTATGTTTCGCATAAAGAGAGAAAGTAAAAAATCTAATATTATTTTTAAAAGTTTGAGCTTGAACGGTTGTTTTGAAATTTAAATTTTTTCGATCAATAAATCAAATTTTGTTCAGAAGAGAAAAACTTTATGCGACACATTTACACATTTTATTTATGTATTTATTTAAACCCCACCAGTCACCACCGTACCTACCCTGATGAGGTTTTAACCGGATGTGGTGACTGGGAGGAAAGTACACATTTACACATACGGGTACCTATATTTATTGATGATTATTGATTTCATCGTTTCACATAATCAAACATAAAAGACGCACTGCCCCAAATGCTGCATGAAACATACTAGCAGCCCGGTTATGACATCTAGAGACTGTAGTTTTGTCCTTATTAGGGGTTCATCAGTCTGGAATAGTCGATTACCGTGCAGGAGACAGATGATATCTTATTGTAGTTGAAATAACAAACGAACTGGTAGCTAGAATATGCTAGTGAAAATAGGTAGAGAACGAGACAGTTTCTTACAATTCAAAAAACAATTGCCAAAGTAACAGTATTTTAATTTGGATAAAACAGCTTTGTGATTAAAACAGTACAAATTTTAATTGTTAACGTAGTAAAAAGGAATATATAGTTAAGGAATAGTTTGAGTTAGTTTGTGGGCTATTTACTAGTGTCAAAAATAAAAAATGTATGTTTAACAAGAAATATTACCCATACCCTTTTTTACAGCTTGTAATTTTGACTACGCAAACGATCTTGGATGTCCCACCTTGTGTTAGTTAAAACTCCACTGTACTTGAACACAATCGAAAATTTAAATGTAATCAAATGCAGATAATTATTATTCTTTGTTTTTTTTTTCAAATAAAGTCTATGTTTTTATTAAATACTCACAGATTATAAATATTTTAGTACATTCCTTGGAAAACTATTTACGAAAAGTAGATCTAAAATATCAAAATATTATAAAAAAATAATCTTAATAGTATAAAATAATTATTAAAACATCATGTTTGATATTTTTTTCAATAGAGACCTGTAAGAAATAGCTTACGATTAACTTTTTTTTAGATTAATTATCATTTGTGCCTTAAATATTGCTCTATTTATATTATCACCTCATTTACAATAGTGCCCTATTGTTGATCTTTATTAAATTAAAATCTAAAACACATATGTCATTATTTTTCAAAGGTATATATTACTATATAACAACATTCAAAGAAATCTTTCTCCCCCGAACGTAAAGTTTAATTACATCAAAATATATTTATTGCACTTTTTCCTCAATGAAAGAAACGAATCTCTTATAATGAGGTATTCTTTACATTAGAGCAGCAAATTTCTTGATAAACTCGCTTTCTGATGCAGGACATAAGCGCTAAAACAAACATTAGGAGAATAAGAAGCTATCTTAATTACCCTGTGTTTGACCTGTAGCCGTTTTATGTCGCACTATTATCTTTATAACCCTCTTTTGATGACACGAAGGAATGTTTAGTGATTAAAGAATTGAAGGAAACGAATTTCTGCTTTGGCAAAGGTTAAAGATTACGGATTGTTAAAACTCATTGTTAACTGAACATCAGAACATCAAAGTCTTTCAATCCGAAAAATGTGCTATGTATTTTCTCACTAATGAGTGTTTTAGTTACTAAATTATACACAGCGTTTTTTAGAAAGTACGATCCGATTTGAATTGCTACATAATTAAATGTCTTAAACACAGACACAGCTTGAATTTATGTTACACGAATCACCCATATAAATACACTGTAAAAAATGAATGCTATTTTTACAGTATAATACAGCTAATTTTATAGCAATAAACTGCAGAAGTTGCTAATTTTACAGTAATAAACGGCAAAATCCCTGTTCATTTTATAGTTTTAACTGGAACCTCTGCTGCCAGTATTATAATGTTGTTTTTACACTATAATACAGCTAAATTTTACGGCAATAAACTGTAAAATTTCTAACTTTACAGTAAGAAACTGTACAATTGCTAGTTTTACAGCTTATTACTGTGCATTTTACAGTTTTAAATTAGAACCTCGGCTGCTAGAATTATACTGTAAAAACAACAGTTCATTTTTTGCTGTGTAAAACAAAGAATATTTGTGTGTGTGGGGGGGGGGTTGTATGTTCCCTATACAAATCCAGTTTACGTCGGATCTCGACTAAATTCGATTGCAAGGTACTTGGATACCCGGGAAGGGTCATAAGGGGCTTTTCGAAAGCTAAAAAACTGCAGAACTGTTCGAATTTTAATTTAAGGACTCGAAAATGACGTAAAACGGCTCTTTCTACCCGAAAGAATTATCAGGATTTTCGTCTCATTAGCAAGATTGGGAAAAATACCTTTTAAGATTTCCTTCCAACTGTTTCAAAAAATGCGAATTTATATCTTCACCAGGAAAAAGATATAGGCATTTTTAAGTTTGGAAACATCAATTTTAAATTGGACATAAAAAATCGTCTGCACGAGCGTAAAAGAAATTAAATAGCGTGAAAGAAATCAGTGATAAGAAATAGCTGAATAAATATCTGCAGCCATTTTTCTCTTGGGTATAGCAATTCATTTTGAAAGCTCAAGAAAGGTTAAGGAGCTGTCGAAATAGCTTACTTTGAATATTCCAAATAAAACAAAAATTGTGTCCATCACGAAAATACATGCACGTGTACACACGAACATGTCTATAAAAACAAACCAGCGCTCATATTTTAACGATATATTAGTGTGACAGAAAAGTTGTTTTCAAACGAACTGAGGAGTAAACGATGAAAAGATATAAAGAAGAAAGAAGAAAAATCGTTTGGTGTTTTCGATTATAATTTTCGACGTAGAACTATTCTAAGAATTCCGCTTTGTTCACATTATACATAAAGGAGCTCTTTCAAAGTCATGCATATTTTTCCCTAACGACAACAGAAACTAAATAACGCCGTCCATTTTTCGCTTCGCTCACCCGACAAACTCGTCTTAGACCATTGTTCCCTATTTGGCTACGGGCTTAACAAAATATTGTGTTCTACTCTAGACGTGCTGAGACATTAGTTGTCTTTAATTGGACTGCAAATTAACTCATCGCCATGAACAGACTTAATGTTTTGCCCATCAGCAGGGATTTATACTTTCACGTAGCACCACTACTGATGGATGCCATCACCACGCTGACTGCCAGTTTCCAACCAGATAAAGGCACCCGAGCTATCATGATACGAAATTGCGAGACGATTTTAATTTATTCAAGAGTTTCTGAAACAATTGGATATTCACAGCATATTCTAGATGCCGTAATGAGGCATGCGACATGGATGCTGACAAATTTTAACATAATTAAAATCTACCGACTGGAGCTGTACTTGAATTTCTCAAACTTTAGCTTAAGATTCCAATGTGTTACTACCATTACAAACTATCTAAAACCAACAACCCACCAGCCTTTGTTGCTCAATTTTAATATTTGGATTTTAAAATGTTGAATAAAACAAAATGAAATACAAGGATGTTTAAGAAATAACTCCCCTTGCTTGAAAAGACATAACAGCAAAACTGTGGGAGATCCAAAGATGAAGCAAGAGGCATGTTACACTGGCAGGTTTGGATATTTTTTTACACCGGTTTTCAAAAAATGGATCAAAAATTTGATATTAGAGGGGTGCTATTGTTAAATATCCTCCACACACACACAATTGGGGCATGAAAATACGTTTGTTGAACAGAGCTCAAATCTTATTTCAGTAGGTTCGATATGGCCCCCTTTCCCCGTAGTAACATGACCTTCCGATTGCGCAATATTACAGCTATGAAAGATGGCGATATCAAACCATTTGCAATAAGATTTGACTTGTTCAATCAGCATACCATCCGGCACACCAAAAGACATTTGAAGTTTTTTTTAATTTCAAATGGGGCTGCATTAGAGGCACAACCTTTTGCAGACCTAGAACGATCCCCCAATTAAGCATCCATTCTTTCACGTAGCACCAGAATCGGCGAAATGCCATTACCACGAGAATTTTGACGCCCAGTTGCCGCCAGATGGAGGCAACTGGGCTCTTTTTCATGCAAAAGAGCACTAGGATTTAATTTTGCCTAGGGATATTCAAAGCCAAACCAATACCCCAAGGGATCTTTTACATGCCGCATAATCATACGACATGAGCGCCGAGGATTTTCCGCATCTCGAAAATCCGCCAACTCTAGGATCGAACCCGGGTTATCGGCGCGGAAAGCCGACGCTCTACCACCCCGCCACCAAGTCGGCAAGACATTTGAAGTACAGCACCCTATACTATTCAATATTTTATCGATTTTTTGAAAGCCGGAGTATAAAAAATATTCCTGACCTCTGTGTGCTGCGTACTATTTTCTTTACCGTTCCTTTCTCACGGTGTCATTTTAAACGATTGAAGTTCTCTTCAAATACCCTGTAATATTTAAATACTATTACAAACATTTCAAAATTTGAAACAGAATGTAAATGTTAAAAATATAATGTATTGTAACTACGTAATGTACGGCATGTACGTCAATATTATTTTAGTAGGCATAATTCCTATGTATGGTAAATACGGCTTTGAGGCAGAAGGGGGGGGGAGGGTGCATTGTTAAATGCGTTACTGTTCTCGTTATCCTTATTTCAGAAATACCTAATTGGGTGTAAGCTGTTGGTCTGTAATGCTAGGTAATAAATATCTACACTTTGATCTTAGCCAAAAGCCGGTTAAATAATAGGTAATATACACCTATAAAACTCTTGGCAGTTAAAACAAGGTATAAAAAAAGGTGTCATAATTACCCAAAGACATGTTGTGAATACTTTAATTTCCACGAATTTCTCTGTTAATGAAAATTAATGATAGATCATAACGCGTTTATGAACAGAAAACTGCAAGTAACGAAGATAGCATGAAACTCAATTTTATGCTAAAAATAATTCAGCTACTGTGTTTAGAATTTTTAATTATCTTTCTTGATATCTTTAATTAAGTTCTGAAGTTTAAAACATATATATATATTTTTTTTGGTGCAATCTCGATAACAAACACTCCATCTTTATTAAAGGATAACAAAACGAAATCATTTAATTGTATTTTTTTGGCTATAAAAACCAAATTAATTGCTTTTAAGAATAGAAGTAATAACTGTGCTCTTTTTTTTTAATGAAGAATTCGTTTGGAAATTTTTGCGTCGAACTTACTTTAAAAAAAATTTTACTTACAAAAATCATTCATTTTGTCACAAGCAGATGCTTAGCTTTTAACTATTTGCCGCAGGGTACTAAGAAAAAAATAAATTTTCTGCCCTGAAAGCTCTTTGAACATTTGTTTCAGCACAAAATATGAAAACTAGGAGGAAAAAATCGTCATAATGGATATTTTCTTCAAACTTTCATTTTCTTAGGTTTAACTTTTGAAAGTTTTAATTAGCAAAAAGCACAACCAACACATTCTCAAAACTGAAAATGTTTAAATTCCTTTTGGAAAACAGTAGTTTTTATGCAACCTGAAATACAGTTTAGAAGATTTATTTAAACGTTTCAGAAGTTATGTTTAAGAAATTCGTGCATGGAGTTCATTCTTACCATTTGTTGATCAAATGACAAGTGCTGCATTTAGGTCATGGAAATAAGCATACAAACTATTAATTACAAGGTTCATTTATTATAAAGGCAGATAATATTATTGATCTAGGTGTCTTAATAAACCAGGACTTCAAGTTTAGTCAACAGTGCAGCATAGCTATTAACAAAGCCAATAACAAATTGAGAGTCCGACATTAATGCACTTCTTTATGCTTATTCGCTTTTACTTACCCACATGATACTCTATCATGCTTAGTTCAAAGTCCTAAAGTTATCCAATACATTTCGTTAGCAAAACTGAAAGTCATAGTACTCTTTTTATTCTTGCAATTAAAGTACAGTTTTTCAAAAAAAAAAAGAAACAATACTAAAAATTTTATTTTCAAAACAGCAAGAAAAATAATTCAATTATGCTATAAAGATTAAATTTAAATGTTTTTACTCCGCCAAAAAACGCAAATCATTGATTATAGCAACATATGCACACCTACACATTAATCAGAATTCATCAGCTCACTAAATTACTCAAACATGTAACACAATACTTAAATAAAGCCTTTATTTTACGGCAAACTCATCTGCTTTAACACAGAAAGCTTAAAATACAGGCAAAAATTCGAGGTGGCTTTTGCATAATTAAGTTTCTAATATGTAAAATAAAACATTATTTTAATTAGATTTTCTTCGTCTTTACTGTTTTCGTTGTTATTCCAAACTGTAAAAATGCTCATATAAACAATTCTGATTTTCATGTTTTAATTAGGAAATGCATTTTTAAAGCTGAACCAATTCTCTCATTTGAATTGCGAGTGCATATAAAGAATGTTTAAATAACTAGATAGACTATATGGATATTATAGGCTGTAATGATCAATAATTCAGTAAACATTGAAAACCAATAAAAGAGGGTTTCATAACATTTTTAATTTTCTTAAGCAAAGAATAAGATGCGATAATTCTTAAAAAATGCGTTAGTAACATATTATGTTGTTTTAAGTCAAGTAACATTTCATATTACTTGAATTATTTACTCATGTTAAATCGAACCATAAATAAACTCTTGTTGGACCACAGCATTTCAATTTATAACTCTTCATTTATTAATTCTCAAAAGTGTTTTTCGATGAAATCTCAATAATTTCCTTAATAATTCTTCGAACTTCATTTTTCTCGAGTTCATTTTAATCCAATTTTCAGGAATATCTAACATAAACGCATTGCAGGATTCCGAAATTCAATTGTACTACTTCATTAAAATCAGAAAACAAATTGTTCCCTTTAGCATGGTATGAAAAAAACGCAATATCATGAAAAATGTATCGTGTTTAAAAGAAATTTTTCCTGTATGTGTTCTCTCCTTAACATTTCATCAATCCACAAAAGTAAAGCATCATTTTATTTTTGTTTTAACCAACGTTGGCGAAAAATAAATAAATGATTCACGTTGTGGGTGTGTAGAAAAAAATTACCATAAAAAGATGGATTTTTGCATTACCTCTGTCGAGTGCGAATACTTCGTGAATGTCAGCTAGTTTTTATATTTTTACGATATAGCTTGCACTAAACATACAAAAAAATCTTGAATATTTCAAATACAATTTTGTTCCCTTACAAATTTTGTAAACGGCAGGATTATTGAGTATCAAATTCTCATAAAATCATTCATAACTAAAAAATATGCTAGAGAAGCAATCCATACATAATTTATGAGCTCCTTTCATGAATTTTTGTTACAATGCCTAGTACGAATTGTTTTTAAAATTTAGTTTAACACATTTGTTTTTGTTTTTATTTTTATTTTATTTCTTGTTTGTTTGTTTTTTTTTTTTTTTTTTTTTTCAAAAACTAAACGTGTCGACCATATTATCTTTAAATTTGTTTCTTAATGAGAACTAATGTTTAAAAATGGACATTTTTTGAAAGCCAAAAAAAAATCTATTCAATTATAGCCAAAAACACTGTCAATCAATTCCCATTACAAACTAAAGAAATATAAATAACAATCAATGTTGGTAAATTCGTTAAAAAGCAACGATTCCACAGAGACTCAAGCCGAAAATAACTGTTCAACATGCGCCCATCATATTTTTTTATTTTGTTTATTAAATTATATGTGCTTTTTTTATAATATTAAAATTTCAAAACAGAGAAATGATCAGGATTTTAAAAACAGCATTATTAATAATTATTAGCTGTTAAAGATTTCTCAATGATTAAAACGACTCTTAAGAATATAAAATAATGAATTGTTAGAAAAAGTGACTTTGTTCAAACCCTTTCTTTCACTCTCTGCATTATCAATAGGTGCTACATATGAACGTTGTAAAGACATCGACTTTACTAATTTTCCGCTACATTCAAATATCATTCATGTCAAAACCTTAATGTAATCTTTGATTATTCTAACCTCCAAACTTTCGCTCGTGTGCCATGCTCGTTTATATCGTACTTAAATCACGTATTTTTTGCACTATATCCGAAAATAACATTAAATTTTTCTCACTCCTATGATATGTTCAGTAAATTATAGTATATTATAATATATTCTGTTTTCTTATATTGATTATAATGTTCATTGGCGTTGTGGTAATTCAAAGATTTCTATTCTTCATACCCAAACGCAATGAACTCGTCCAAGGTCCAGCTTTTAAGTTGTCAGAGCCAATCTACAGTTACTCATAATTTATATTTCCGTACAATTTATTGACATTAGTAACTGCAAAAACAATGGCCCAATTTATTAGCAAAGACAAAAAGTAATGTTTTTAAATTTTTTTTCTTTATAAAATAAAAGTATATGATTTATATTTTGAGCATAAGCAAAGCAATATTGATATTAAGAGATTCTAAAAGAGAAAGAAAAAACTTCAATTCCTTTTACTGAAAAGTGAAAAAGATTATTAAAAGCTGATGAATAAAATAATAGTTGAAACGTATAACATAAGTGTTTTTTTATTTGCTGAGTTACAAGCAGTGGTCGGAAGTAGCGCGCTACAAGTAGCGAAACTACTGTAGTAGCTATATTTTTTAGTAGTTTGTAGTGTAGAGCACTACTTTTTTAAAAAAGTAGAGTAGTGAGTAGCGCAATACAAACAAATAGTAGTTTGTAGCGATCTCTGAAAACTACTTTTAAATTTGTAATTGAAAAAAAAAAAAGAGTAAAAAAATTTGAAAAAAAAAAAAGAGAAAGAAAGAAATTCTTTCGAATCTGATGGTGCAAATCTTGCACGAAAGCACCAGCGGGTGCAATGAGAAATAAGAACTATAAAAATGTGAGCTGATCTTAGATACATCATTTTGACGCCATACATTCTATCTGTTTGACGTCATTGGTTTATTTAGTATCATAATTTTCATATTCCAACAAATAATTTTCATAATTCTAAACATTCCCCGGCTAGAAATTTGAAGGTTAAATCTTTCAATCTTTAAACTTTTGAATTCTATCTTGCCGCGAATATTCGTAAAATTGTAAAAAAAATTCTTAAAAGGACAAATTAGAGCAAAAAAAAAAAAAAAAGTTGACAAATTCCTAGTAATATTCCGTGTCCAAATAAGTTAATTTATTAATCTAAAACACTTTTCGAATTTTTTCGGTCAATCCACAAATGGTGTATGCTTTTTTTTAAATTTATTTTTTAAAAAATAGCGACAACATTTCAAAAGTAGTTTGTAGTTGCTATATTTAAAAAAAAGTAGTTGTAGTTAGCTACATTTATAACAAAGTAGTTGTAGTTTGCTACAAAAGAAATGTAGTTTTTCCAACCACTGGTTACAAGTCTCTGCCAGCGTTAAAACATTCGGGTTTTTTTTCGTAAGACAATGAATTGAACGAAGTGTATGCAAAACAAGTTTCCTTGAGATAAAAGTTTGACATAAAACACCTGAACAAAGTTTTAATTGAGTTCTTTAAAAAATTTAGCATGTTTAAAAATCATACACTTAAGACGAACAAAATATTTCGATAGAGTATAATTTATAAATTTATAGTTTCTTCGTCTGAAACGTCAAGTTTTGCAATAAAAAGTGAACGTGTCCAAGAAGGAAAGATTTTATGATAGCATACAAATTTGACTTTAAGATTTACGCCCTTCTAAAGAAAATCCAAAGGAATATTTTCGCCAAATCTCTCTTGCAACAGCTGTAAGGAAATATGAAATAAAGTGCAGCCACTAAATTCGATTTCCCGAATTCGTTTCATAATGATGCTATTTCTATTTTTTTTAAGTTTAAGAACGAAAGAAGCCAATTTACATGTAATTTTCTCTGAAAGCAAAAACGGATAATTGTTTTTTGTGCACGCAGAATATTAATATGTTTTGTCTCAAAGTTATTGTTTACCTGAAGAACTTAAACACTTACTGCAAAAATAATGCATTAGGCTGTTAAAAAGACCTCTGTTTCTAGTTTTTTAGGGTATATTTGTATTAGGTAGGTTAACTTAGCACCATGCCGGATTACAGTAGAGGCCGCTTATTGGAATACCGGTTAAAAGAATATCCCCCCTCATTTTATAAATTTTCAATGTACCAAACCATCACACTGTGTCAATTTGATCCCGTATTAGGTAATAGAATAGAATATTTTTATTCATTAGAATATTTTTCGTGTCAAAACGGCTATTCCTTTTAGCGAGCTCAACTGCATGTTATTCTGTACATTTGATTTCAAAAGAAATTGTGGAAGACTAAATGCTGAACTCTTCTGGCAAAAGGCGGAAATCAGTTTTCTACTTTACAAAAGAGGGTCATTCGGAAAAATGAGGAAAATCAAGATTTGGTTAGAAAATACCCAAAAAATGTAACTAATAAATTTATTTTAGAGAAAATTTTGATACATTTTGTGTACATTGTAATCATAGAGAACAAGCATAAATCAGACCCATTTGTTTTTGTTATTTTTTTTCTCTTGACAGGACAAAGAGAGGAGAGAAAAAGTATATCCATGCCCGAGTCGGGACTCAAACCTGGCACCACACCATCCGGGTCAGAATTCTCGGACTACAAGACAAATTGGCCGGCTACATTTTTCATTTTCCATGCTTTCAATAAATAAACAAAAAAAATACAATGCGCAAATACTGTAAGTACTTATTTATTTACTAGCTGCGTGGCCCGGCTCTGCCCGGTATACCTTGAGAATAAAATTTATGTCAAGTAACGCGTGTCTATAAAAGTCCCGATTAGATTAAAGTCGACATTTTGCGCAGTACGAAAAATGAATCAATCGCCAAAAAAGTTTTAAATCCCCGCTGCAGGAAAAGCAAAAGCAAGAATTTTATTTGTTTATGTTCAAGAAAAAAATGGCAACACCTTTTTGTTATCAATAATTTATTTCACGCTATTTAATTTCTTTCACGCTCGTGCAGACGATTTTTATAAATCCAATTTAAAATGGATATTTCCAAATTTAAAAACGCCCGTATCTTTTTTCAGGGTGGAGATAGCGATTAGTGGTTTTGAAAACCCTTGGAAGGAAACTTTTGTAACAGGTATTTTTGCGTTCTTTCGAATGAGACCAAGATCGAGAAGATCAGATAAGTATTTCGCTAGATAGAGCCATTTTGAAGTAGAAAGAGCCATTTTGAAGTCCTTTATTCGAAATTCGAACGGATCGGTACTTTTTTCCCGCTCAAAAACCACCCTATGATCCTTCCCGGGTGCCCAAGTATCTCCCTGCCAAATTTCGTCCAGATCCGACGTAAACTGTGGATTTGTATAAGGTACACACACACACACACATATATATTCTTTGTTTTATTTATACGGATTAGTATTATTATTATTACCATTGTTATTATTATGTATTTTTATTTTGTCTTCAATTTGTTTCATTTTTGTTTTATTTATTTGTCCATTATCTATTTATTCACTGATTTGTTTATTTATTTATTCATTTTCTTTTTTGTAATTAACGCGAATCTGAAAATTCAAAAACATATGAAATAATATAATTTTCGAATTATTTGTAGTATACACGGTAGAAAAATCAGATTTGGAGCTCAGAGCATACACCTCCCATGTTTTAGAAATTGTTAAACCCGGAATAAAAGACAAAATATTTTCTGCTATTGTTCTTAACTAAAACAATGCATGAGCTCTAGCCTTAAACATACTTTTATATCCTTAAAACTAGCACCTAGTTTCTCAAATATCAACGACATGTCATGTCATTGAAAGCTTTCGAACTCCCTTTCTTTCCTGTTCTATATGTATAACAATATTCCTATATTTTAAAGCAGAAAAAGAAATATCGTCGCTTTCAATGCAGATTTCTACTAGGCATTCATGGTTTTATTTGCGAATAGAAGATTTGGAATAAAACATAAAAGCTTTTAGTATAAGTCTGCATTTAAAAAACTCTGACTAAAAAACATTTTGAATCAATGAATGCTTAATTTCGTTTATTAGACTCCAACTGGCTAGGCACTAGCCGAAAACTTCTTCTGGGGAAGGAGGCACAATTTGAGATTAATTTGTTAATTATTCTAAATTTGGGTAGGTCCCAGTTCAAGCTCTTTCTTCAATTGTTTAAAACCTGGTTAAAACTAAAAAGTCCTTTATTTTATTTTACTCATCATCATCATCCAGCGCCCGTCCTTGGCAGGGTAGTCATTAAAAGCCCATGCAGTTCAGTAGAGCCTAGCCCGTCCCCGAAAATCATCGCCAAGGGCGCAGCAGCAACGATGAACAGTAGGGTGGGGTGAAAAATAAAAATTTTTTCAGATCAACTTCTAATAGTTGCCAAAAGTTGTCTTTGGTGATAGTTAGCTTTTGTGCAAATTTTGAGAAAAATCGGTTAATATCTTCAGGAGGCGCTGCGATCGCAAAGTTTTATCATAGCTGTTATAGGGACTTTATGGTTAAAATATGAAAAAAAAAAATGCCGGTAGCTAATCTCATTGCATTTTTTTTACTCAAAAGATATATTCATGCATTCAAAGCATATGAAAAAACTCACAAAAATTAATTTATATGTTGTATTTATATTTCAAACATCTTAAAAAGAATCAAAAACGTGAAAAATAGTAATTTTTAGGACAATATTAAGAAAAAAACTGATTTTTTTTTACAAAATTTGACATAAAAATTATGAAACTGCAAACATATGACAACATTAAACAGTATTACTTAAATATCAATGAAATCTGGTTCAAAAAATATGTACAAATGTGCACAACATACATGATACGACAATTTTATGTGTCACAATTAGAGCTTTTGAAAAAAAAGTCTTTTTTACTTCCAAAAAAAGGCGGTTCCTTTCGAGACTCTAAACTTGCACTAATGAAACCAGCCCTCGCTTCTATTCCACTCACGGTCAGTGATGCATCCGTCACTAATTTAACGCTAGATTCCAAGGATTGAGTATGACAAGTAAATGTCCACATGTTTCGAAGAAAATGGGGATCTACGGTTTTCAAGCCATGTAGCTCGTCTTGCAACGGAGACCAGTTGTTCATCCATCTAAGTATTCTACTAAGTGGCGAAGAAGCAATTCACTGCCATGAAGCTGGCATATTAGCTGCAATGGCCAATTATAAATGTTTCAAGACGTTATATTTAGCCACCTTTGCTTATAACAGAACCTACCATAACAATGGCCCAATTTATTAGCAAAGACAAAAAGTAATGTTTTTAAATTTTTTTTCTTTATAAAATAAAAGTATATGATTTATATTTTGAGCATAAGCAAAGCAATATTGATATTAAGAGATTCTAAAAGAGAAAGAAAAAACTTCAATTCCTTTTACTGAAAAGTGAAAAAGATTATTAAAAGCTGATGAATAAAATAATAGTTGAAACGTAAAACATAAGTGTTTTTTTATTTGCTGAGTTACAAGCAGTGGTCGGAAGTAGCGCGCTACAAGTAGCGAAACTACTGTAGTGGCTACATTTTTTAGTAGTTTGTAGTGTAGCGCACTACTTTAAAAAAAAAAGTAGAGTAGTGAGTAGCGCGATACAAACCAATAGTAGTTTGTAGCGATTTCTGAAAACTACTTTTAAATTTGTAATTGAAAAAAAAATAATAAATAAATAAATAAATAAATAAATGAAAAAAAAAATAACAAGACAACGAAAGGAACCCTTTCGAATCTGGTTTAATCGAATCTGATAGGTGCAAATCTTGCACGAAAGCACCAGCGGAAGCAATGATAAATAAGAACTATAAAAATGTGAGTGGATCTTAGATACATCATTTTGACGCCATACATTTTGTATGACGTCATTGGTTTATTTGGCATCATAATTTTCATATTCCGACAAATAATTTTCATAATCCTAAACATTCCCTGGCAAGAAATTATTACAAATACAAATACAAATACAAATGCGACGACCAGCAGCAGGCTCTGGGCCCAACTGGGCTGGTCCTAGTCAAATTAAAGACCCCAATGAAGGTCAATGGCCCTCTTAAAACTATCTACTCCATTGCTCCTTACCGCCTCTTCCGGTAAACTGTTCCAAGTTCCCACTACCCTGCTAAAGTAGTAATTTTTTCGAATTTCCAGGTTAGCCTGAGCTTAAAACAATGACCCCTTGTCCTGCTTTCCGTGCAAAAATCCAACCCTGCAGCATCATTCATTTTAATAAATTTAAATAACTGAATCATTGGCATCATTGTTATGGTAGGTTCTGTTATAAGCAAAGGTGGATAAATATAACGTCTTGAAACATTTATAATTGGCCATTGCAGCTAATATGCCAGCTTCATGGCAGTGAATTGCTTCTTCGCCACTTAGTAGAATACTTAGATGGATGAACAACTGGTCTCCGTGGGTTCAGCGGTTCTATTGGCAAAATGTTGACAGGCTGCAAATCTCTAATCAAACTATAGTGAAATATGAGGCAGTTGAGCGCAATATGCAAAACATGTCAACTATCTGACCTAAGAACAGACCAGAAATATTTACTGGAAATATTTGAAGCCGTTATTAGTGGCAACCGCTTCATACATCTTTCTGAAACAATCCCTAGTTCCTGGAGTCATTCTAGATGGCTCATGACAGTCAATCAAATTTGCGCTTGAACATCGGCACAGAATATCCGACAGCTAACTTAAAAATGACTGCTTCAATCATTGCTAAATGTGCACCTTGCTGGTTTCTCATTAAGTGCAACTCATTATGTAAGGATGGTGCACGAAACTTGTGGCAAGTTATTCGTCAGTCACATTATTTACCAAACTACCTGTTACGTGTCATCGATTCAGTTATTCAGAGAATAGCTTTTTTTTTTTTGTATATACTGAAAATATTTTGCTGGCAATGTTAAATGATGATCGTAGGCACGTACGGCAGTTAGTTGCTCGTCAAATTTTAAGAGTAAGAAACACCAATTCTGTGTATAGTAATGACATCCATATTTTTATCATTTTTGAGATTAACTTTTCTTCCGACTACGTAGACTTGATAAATTGGTAGTGTGACTGTGAAAACGTGCTTATAACAGAACCTCCTATAATAATGATGCCATCTGAAGACAAGCTACACGGTGAAAACTGGAGATGTTCCCCATTTTCTTTGAAACATGGGGACATTTATTTGTCATATTCAATCCGTGGAACACAGCGTAAAGTTGGTGACGCGCGCGGATGCATCACTGACCATAAGTAGAATAGAAACAAGGGATGGTTTCGTTCGTGCACGTTTAAAGGCTGGAAAGGAACTGCCCTTCTTTGAAAGTAAAAAAGATTTTTTGTGAAAGCTCAAACTGTGACACATAACATTTTCGTATCATGTATGTTTTGTACATTTGTACATATTTTTAAAAACATATTTCATTTATTTTTAAGTAATGCTGCTTAATGTTGTCAAATGTTTGCAGTTTCATAATTTTTATGTCAAATTTTGTTAAACTTTTTCAGTTTTTTCTTAATATTGTCCTAAAAATCACTATTTTTTACGTTTTTGTTTCTTTTTAAGATGTTTGAAATATAAATATAACATAAAATAATTTTTGTGAGTTTATTTCATATGCTTTGAATGCATGAATATATCTTATGTGTAAAAAAATGCAATGAGATTAGCTAACGGCATTTTTTTTTTTTTTTTTCATATTTTAACCATAAAATCCCTGTAAAAGCTATGATAAAACTTTGGGATCGCAGCGCCCCCTGAAGATATTAACCGATTTTTCTCAAAATTTGCACAAAAGCTAACTATCACCAAAGCCAACTTTTGGCAACTATTAGAAGTTGATCTGAAAATTTTTTTATTTTTCGCCCCACCCTAATGGAGGGCGTGGGCGATTTGGCGAACCCTATTCGGTGCAAATAACTCTGGAAGTAGTCGTGACCGGTTGCCATTCGAAAAGTGGCGACCACTACTTAAGTACTGTGGCAAATTGTTGGGGATGGTATTTGATTTGAGGGGGGTGGGGGGTATTTTACTTATTCGTTCATATTTTGAATAATAATAAATTTTGTAAACAAATATAATATATTCAACTTTTATTGTAGTGGAAAATGTTTTTTATATTTACAAATTGGATAAAATCATTTTGAAAATACTTTGTTCAAAATTCGACCTAAATTCTTATTCTTAAATTTGCTTTGGTCAACCATAAATGATGGAGAAAAAATCATGTATAGTGCGTGTTATGTAAAAAGTCCCCATGCAAAAAAAAAATCTTTCTAATACTAGGATTTTTACATTACGCAATCTTATTTACTGAACGTTTTACTACAATTACAGTCTATTGCAAGGGTACCCATAGTTGATGACTAAGAGAAGGGCGGGTGGTAAGCAAAGTGCCCATGATTTCAATCTGTTGTTAATAAAAAAAAATGCAATTATAACTCATAAAATCTTACACGAATTCAGATATTTAGTTCAATACTAGTAATTGCAAATGATAATACATCTTTTTTCCATATTAAGAGCCATAAAAGTTTTTTTTTTTTTTTTCAATTGTAAAACAGCAAGTGAGAACACTCTATCAAAAGAATTTCGGATTGTTTCGCAAAAATTGTACAAACATGTAACCATGATACTTATCTACCTGACTCTATATCATACATCCCTACACAATGAATGACTAAGGGCACCGTGAGAAAACGCTAACTCTTCAAAAGGAGGCACGAATTTGAAATGTTTGGGAACCAATCTTTGGGTCTACAGGAGGATAGATATTTTTGCTTAATACGTTTCCACAGTGTGTATCGTATTACAGAAAATATGTATGCAGAAAACAAATATATACTTGATTGGGGTTTATGGGCCGTTTTGAGCTCAGGCAGGAAATACTCAACACGGCGATTTTTTTTTGCAATATATGTCTCAAAGAATAGGTCGTGTTTACTGTTTACAATGTTCATTACTAAATAAAGCAGTGAGTAACCGCCCCTAAGCAAGGGCTAAGGCAGGAACATGCAATACACCGCCAACTCGTTCATTTCGATCCTTCATTTTTTGCTTAGAGGCGGTTACTCACTGCTTTATACCCGAGCTCTGCCTTAAATTTACGAGTTGTACTGTTCCCATGTGCGGTCGCTCGCTGGTACTCTAATTTCACATTAGCTACCAGTTTTTTTCAGCTCTCTTTGCTCTATAAGAGGATTTTTGCCTCCAACTCGTTCACTTTCGTATTCCATGCTGATGAGGGCATAATAAGCCCGAAACTGCAGTCCATGGATCGAAATGAACGAGTTGGCGGCGTATTGCATGTTTATTACAATGTTTCTCAAAAAGATCGTTTAATAGCAACAGAAACACTGCATATATGTGTTTCGGGGTCTTAAAAAGTAACTTTTTCATTGGAATATTCGTGGGAATATCAGCACGCGGAGTAATGAAGGGCAATTTTGCGTGGATAATAAGCTCTAGTTTCATTGTATCAAACAGAGAAAATTCCTTTAGTGCGGTGGGTTTCCAATGCTCTCATGAACGATTTTCTTCTTAGATCCTGAGATTTAAAAAATATTTTAATACGGAATAATATTCCTGAATTAAAAATACATGCTTATAAAAGATGTTTTTAACTACTCCAGCCTGAATGTGTATGCATTTAACTTTTGATAACTTTTAGGGGTAATTGAAGTTTAGAGATAATATTATAAATTGTTTAACCATTGTTAATTGTTTAAATTGTCTTAAGATATACATAAAAGGAGGAAATCCCGGAAAGATATATGACGATAAATTTATTAATAAATCAGCTTGTTATTATGTAACTCAATTTTGTCATCCCCCCCCCCCCCATTTCTCTCTCTCTCTCTCTTTTTTTTTTCAGGTCATGCTTTTATAGAAGTAATAAATTTTAGTTATCCCGTTTCTATACGCTTTCTCGCAATTTTTAATGACTAATAAAATAGCTACAAAAGTACACCAACCATAGTACAAATACTTCTGCTTATGATTATAGTTGATAAAAAACTGAATTTCTAAGAGAAATTAAAATATTATACTTTAAATGCACCTGCACTCCTCCAAATTCCAGAAATCGGCCCCCAAAGAGACATAAAACATTCTGTGTGCATATATATAGTTTTGGACAAATTTTCCAAGGCCTATCACCAATCATCTACCGAAGCAGTAAGCTGTGGGTAGTTTTTTTTAGTATTACATTTTATTTTTTGTAGTATGCTCAGCCTTCTAATTTCATGTCCCACTTTTTTTTCAACTAACTGAACTAGTACTGGTTTGCTTTACATTCTTCTCTGTGCATTTGTAAGGTTTTAATTTTCATAGAGAGTGTTATAAAATATTTTACTGACAAAATGGAGTTTTTAGACTGATTTGTGTTCAAAGGAGGGCGTTATTTATTTATGGATTTTTTTTTTTTTTTTTTTTTTTTTTTTTTTGCATATCCAGTAATTGAGCATAGTAAACTGACTAATGATAATGTGTTCGATTGTTTACCAAGCAGTGATCAAGTTCTAAACATTTATTTTGTAATGTTCATCAAATAATAGGTAAACTAAAATATTGAGATAAGATGGTAAGTGAGCTAGGTTGAATTTCTCTTCTATTACTAAACAAGGTATGGTATTAAGTTTAGATTTTTTCTTCAGAAGAAATTTTCTTCTGAAGAAAAAATCTAAACTTAATACCATACCTTGTTTAGTTCGAAAGCTGACAATGTTAGTCTAATCGCTTACTCCTAACAAACCGCTTTATGTTTATAAAACCAAAGGTTTGATTTCGATTGGTCTATTCTTCGAAAGACACTCTAGTAGTAAGAGCTTAAGGAGCATTACGTGTGCAATTACATTAGCTCAAGTTATTTCTTTGAGTATCCTGATTCTTCCGATTACTCAATTTGCTAATTTTTTATGGTTTCCCCAAGGCTTAAAAGGTCGGTATTGCATTTTGGATAATTGCTTCTATGATTAGAACTACTTTTAATTACACTCTCTGTAGCCAGGTAGTTAATTCAATGTATTATTTCATGAATGAAAAGATAAAAGTTATAAAGATATTAAAATGCAGAACTCTTTTGTAAATGCAAAGTAATTAATTTTGTAAGTGTACTACTAAGTTGTAAGTTATGGAGAATTTTTTTTAATTCATTCAATTATATCCTTAAAGATTAAAAAAATGAAAATGTGAAGCACTGAAAATCAAAGCCCGATTACGGGAGAATTCGCTCAGATTAGCAATAGACTAATACACACGCTGGTATTTGAAAAAAAATAATTGAAATACTATCGGAAAGGTCTAGAATTTTGTTTGCCCCCCCCCCCAATACTAAAAATGCTGTACAGATTGCTGAGATCAACAAAAGTTAACAATTGAACCATTAAAAGGCTTCTAATAGTTGAACCTAACCTTGGAGCAATGTGAAGGCAACGCAAATCCGAATCACAATATTGCGATGCAACGTACAAGATTCGCAGCTTTTTAGCGAAGCAGAAATTTTACATTTCGTTTCTTTATTTACATGGAAATCGCCAAAATATACGGATTCTCTTAAGTTGGAACACTAGTGTATTTTCCTGAATCATCTTACGGTTAAAAGCTACTGTCTTCCAACTGCGAGCAAACTAGTCCAGGCTAGAAGACCATACCTAAAATTTTCATATATATGAGATTTTTTGGTGGTTTTTATATGAATTTGACCTACTGATTTCGAATCCGTTGAGTGCCAGAAGCTAAACCTTGAGCATTTTTGTCAAAATGGCGAAATCCAATATGGCTGCTATAAAAGGTATGAAGCATGGAAAGTAAGTACATTAATGGAAACGTAAGTACAATGAAACATATTTTACACTTAAAAATGATGGTACTCTTTAGTCAAAATACAATTCTATTGAAAATAAATATTTATGAAAAGTATACGAATAAAAAATTTTACCAAATAATAAACTTCAAGATGTCAGCCTAAAAAGTTGTAAGGTTTAATTTTCAGGAATTAATCCATTTTTAAACCCTAATGGACCTGAAAATGGAATTTTTTAACAAAGATAAATGTTTAAAATGATATGTAGGGATCATAAAAAATGTGATTTAGCCTAACAATAACACTAAAAATATTTAGAATCATTCCAAATTTAAGTTTTGGGATTTTGCCGGTTTTAAATCAATTTCTTTGAAGAAACAAGTTTATTTTACGAAAGAGCTTCCTATATTGATACAAGTTGCATGAACGCAGACTTCTCGCTGTTGTGAAAGGTATTTTTAGCTACCAATTGGAAGGTATATCCAATGTGTTTGTTTTGTGTTTCGCCTTCAGCTGGATTACAGATTGTCCAGATTAACTTAACCCAAATAAGGTTATGTGCAATCTTTCGATGTTGTAGTTTTGCAAGAATTGCAAACTAATAACTTCAAATGCAGAGGACTCGGGTAAAATTGGCAATTCACAGTGCCATGTTTATGAGAAAACGTGGCCTCAAAGATTCCACTAAACATTAAGAAGGTTAAAACAATGGTTACGTTCACCGTAAAGAAGACTAAAATCTGTGATTCACATCATACACCGGACACAATTATGGTATATGGTTTAAATTATTAATCTAGGGATAGTCTCCTTACAGAAATTATTGAGTCATGAACTGGCTCCTCATCCTACTGCTTTATTTGATGATGATTGAAATAAGAGAAGTCTAAATAAATCTGCACTAAAGCCAAAACTCAAAGCAGTTTTCAGGGTAGGCGATAGAGTCATCCAAAAATTATCATTCTTGGTGAATATGCAACATTGTGGTCAGTATCTTGACCCGCAACGCCAGCTGCGTGAGTAATTGTATTGATGGCGTAGAAAACTTTATTAAGAACGGTATACAAACCATTCTAGCGGTACACAATCTGCTTGAGAGACATCATAAATTTAGCACTACATCACAACGTCGAACCACACAACAGAAAAATGTCTATTGTGTTTTTCAACTTAATGAAAAATCACCAATTTCTAAAAGAGACATCGTACTGAAAGTTTTACCAAATAAGATGCAAATAATTAAGTTTGTTGTAAGCAGACTGTGTTCGATCCCCCAAGCCAATGTGTAATTGTTACTGTCACCAATCCTTTTCCGATTAAATTCGTGTTGGAATTCAACAAGCTTTTGTTTCTCATGAAGAATCTGATATGATTATGATTCACTACTTAGCTAAAGTCAGTAACCTTCCTAAAGAATTTAGAAACCTTCCAAATAAAAGTCAGTCACTTTACAGCAAGAAATTGGGAACTTTCCGAAAACTCTTCTGCTCGGCACTTTTCTTACTTACAGGAAAGGCTCCTGGAGCAGTTTAACAAATTTGGCCTGTGCTAAGGCAGAAATTGCAAGCAAATAGCTGAGCTGCTTATAAGTTTGTAATTCTTGCAAAACTACAATATCGAAAGATTGCATATACCCTTATTTGGGTAAAGTCAATCTAGATAATCCGTAATCGAGCTGAAGGCGAAACACTAAACAAACACATTGGATATACCTTCCAACTGGTAGCTAAAAATATCTTTCACAACAGCGAGAAAGCTGCGTTCATGCAACTTGTATCAATATAGGAAGCTCTTTCGTAAAAGAAACTTGTTTCTTCAAGGAAATCGATTTAAAACCGGCAAAATCCCAACACTTAAATTTGGAATGATTCTAAATATTTTTAGTGTTATTGTTGGGCTGAATCACATTTTTTATAATCCCTGCATATCATTTTAAACATTTATCTTTGTTAAAAAATTCCATTTTCAGGTCCATTAGGGTTTAAACATTGATTAATTCCTGAAAATTTAACCTTAAAACTTTTTAGGCTGACATCTTGAATTTTATTATTTGGTAAAATTTTTTATTCGTATACTTTTCATAAGTATTTATTTTCAATAGAATTGTATTTTGACTAAAGAGTACTATCATTTTTAAGTGTAAAATATGTTTCATTGCACTTACGTTTCCATTAATTTGCTTCATACCTTATATAGCAGCCATATTGGATTTCGCCATTTTGACAAAAATGCTCAAGGTTAAGCGTTTGGCACTCAACGGATTCGGAACCAGCTTGTCAAATTCATACAGAAACCACCAAAAAATCTCATATATATAAAAATTTTAGGTATCATGACATTTCAATGGACACTAGCCTGGACTAAACTGTTGACGATTAATGACGTTGGCAGGCCCGTCATTTAGGGGGGGCAGAGGGGGGTCAATTTCTCCCCCCCCCTGACTTTGAGAAATCTATGTATTTACCTATAAGTGGGCGTGGCTTTTTATGTTTTCCGATGAAATTGCATTGTGTTTGGACCATTTGCCCCCCCCCCCCCTGGAAAAACTTGAAATGACGTCCCTGGACGTTGGTAAACTTGTAAATTCAGGTTTTATTCATGATGCCTTTAGTGTTGTCACCGATTTTATTAAGAACTAATTTGTGATTCTAAAAAAAATTAACTAAAGAAACTAGATTCTAAGCCTTATTTCTGTTAACACTTTAACCCTTTATACAGGCTCGTCATTTCGGGGGACAGGGGGGGGGGGTCAATTGCCCCCCCTGATTTTGAGAAATCAATGTATTTACCTATAAGTGGGCGTGGTTTTTGTTGTTTTCTGGTGAAATTGTATTGTGTTTTTATCTTTTGCCCCCCCCCCCCCATGGAAAAACTTGAAATGACGTCCCTGCCTTTATTCCCCGACGAGACTCAGAAGTCCGCTCATATTAATTAAATATTTTACATGGCTGAAATCATGCTGGTACCTGAAAGTACCGCTCCATGTACTTTGCTGAGAGGTCGGCAGATGGTACCTGCGACCGGAAATAGTTTTCTAAGGGGCCCTAAGGCGTAGGGGTCTCAGAAATTACTGATTTTCAAAATTTTTATACTCAGTATATACGTTGTTTGGTGTATGTTTAGCTAAAAAATCCAAAATAATACACAAAAATTCATCACTAAATTAATTTGGGACATAAAAGATTAACAAGAAGTTCTGTCAAGAACTAAACGAGCCTACTTTCCCGTACATCGACATCGGCATTCTAGCATCTAATCAATATTCTCTTGAATATCTGAAACTGAAAATTATGTCAAACATACCTTTATAGCACTTAAAGCTGATTTCTAAAAGCAAAATATGCCCCTCTCATCAGATGAAATGGACACGTAAAAAGTAAATAAACGAGTAAATAAAGTTTTGTCGCACCTTTTAAAGAATGTAACTGTTATAGTTCTTCCGTAGAAAAATTTCACAATCGTTTTCAAAAGAAAAAAACAATAAATAAAATAAAAGTACGAAGAACATCAAAACACATTTTATCAAAGAAAGAAAAAAAACCTCGTTCGTTAATAAAACGTCTCGAATTTTATTTTTAATCCGTTGCCAGTTGTTAAATATAAATAAAGAATAAAATGCTCTAGTGAATGAACAATTTTTGTAATAAAAAAAAATATCGTCTGCCAAAAAATAAATAAATAAATAAAAATAATAATAATTAATTAAACAAAAAAAAAATGAATAAATAAACAAAAAATCGTCTGCCCATTCAGTCATTTTTTTCTGAGCCTGAATTTCCGCCATGTTTGCGGAGTCGGAGTCGGAATCCGAGTCCTCACAGAAGATTTTTCAGAAAAGTACTTTATATACAGTTTTTATCAAAAATGTTTTCTTACAAAGTTAGTTTGAAGGAAATCCGCCTTTAAGTTCAGAATCAACATTCAATTTAAATTTCCCAGTAGGCGCTCATGTTAAAAATTTTTCTAAACGGTTCATCATTGAACGAAAAATGGTTCAAATTGAAAAGTGAAATATGGGAATGAGTCTCTCCGAGATCTTTCGAACAAAAAAAGTTTATTCAATTCAGACGGTTCACTTAAAAGTTATTAGGTGAAGAAAGGTTGCTTGAACGGTTCAATGTTGAACGAAAAAATGTTCACATTGAAAATTTAAATACGGTAATGAAGTATCCTTGCCGAGATCTTTTGAACAAAAAAAAGTTTGTTTAAATCGGACTGTTCATTCAAAAGTTATTAGGGGTGAGAGCTTGTTTGAACGGTTCAATGTTGAACGAAAAATCGTTCAAATCGAAAATGTAGATACGGGAATGAAGTATTCTTGATAAGATCTTTCGAACAAAAAAAAGTTTATTCAATTCGGACGGTTCACTTAAAAGTTATTAGGTGGGGAAAGGTTGCTTGAACGGTTCAATGTTGAACCAAAAATGTTCACATTAAAAATTTAATACGGTAATGAAGTATCCTTGCCGAGATCTTTCGAAAAAAAAAAAATGTTTAAATCGGACTGTTCATTCAAAAGTTATTAGGGGTGACAGCTTGTTTGAACGGTTCAATGTTGAACGAAAAATTGTTCAAATCGAAAATGTAGGTACGGGAATGAAGTATCCCTCAAAATATCTTTCGAACAAAAAAAAGTTTGTTCAAATCGGACTGTTCATTCAAAAGTTAGTATCGCGGGACCGGTTGTTTGAACGGCTCAAAGTTGAACCAAAAATTGTTCAAATCAAAAAATCAAATATGGGAATGAGCTGTACTCGCCGAGATCTTTCCAACAAAAAAAAGTTCGTCCAAATCGGAATGTTCATTCAAAAGTTATTAGGGGGGACAGACAGACCGACAGACCGACCGACCGACAGACCGACCGACCCGACCGACAGACCGACACACAAATTCCCCATCTCAATACCCTACTTTCAAATTTTTAATTTTTCGATATTCATTTTACCTTTTTATTTTTTTAACTTGGCGATATTTTTTTCGACTTGGCGAAATTTTTTTAACTTGGCGATATTTTTTGGAATTGGCGATATTTTTTTAGATGCATTAAGCTTCTTTTCATACTTTTTTCCTCTTTCTTTTATTTTTAATGGGAAAGTAGGCTAAAAAAGGAAAGGAAATTTTGAAAAAGTTTAAAGACTCGTTAATATATTGTCAGAAACAAAGAAAAGTTTTCAAAACTAAATTTTTTTCAACATAGGCTATATTGAAGAAAAACAACAGGTAAAGGTGCTTTTTCTAATCTTACCAGGAAAGTACGCGATCATGGAATAATGAATTTTTTTTTAATGAGTACCAATCGAAAGAGCATTATAAAATATGTTTCTGGACGCACGCGTTTTTGCCCTCGCGCCCCCGTTATCGAAATATAAGGTCCTAAAGTCAGCTAATTTTTTTTGAAAAATCGCCAATTTTAGCGAGTTATAATGAAACTGGAAGCTGCGGTGCGATTACACTATTTGCATCCAACGGAAAACTTGATTCCCATTTTTGGTCATCTGCAAAGCTTTTGAAAGACGGCTTTACAATAATCTTTTACTTTACCTGTGCGAGTTAAAGCAGAAAGCTACTATCAAGCCTATGACATGGAAAGCAGAGAGCTTTTTAAAGAGGAAAAACAATTTTAAACAACACATCAAAATTAAATTGTAACGTACTACTTGCGATTAAAGCAGGTCCCTTGTTTAAGGGGAGTCCCCTTGTTAAGGGGCCCTTGTCAACAGGAGGTGACAACTGAACCTCCTGTTTTTTTTTAATTATTTTTTTAAAGTGTTCGTACAATTCTGTAGTATGGGGGGGGGGGGTATATTTAGGGTTTTTAATTGTAAAAATTGCAAATATAAATATTTTCAAACCACTTTTCTTTTGGTGGGTCCCTTATAACTCAAAGTGAGTTCCCCTAAACATTTTTGTCAATTGCATCACTGGGTATGTAAGAATGGTCTTTCAAAAAAAAAAAAATGCTCAAAATTTAATGAAAATGTGTTCAAATAAAAAAATCAAACAGGAATGAGGTGTTTTCTCTGAGATATTTCGAAAAAAAAAATGTTCGCTCGAATCGAACTTGCTCCTTCAAAAGTTATAAGTGAGGACAGGGGGAAAAATTGGAAATTCGAAATTGAATGAAATATTATTCAAATTAAAAAGTCGAGTATGGGAGTGTATTGTCCTCACTGAGCTCTTTCGATAAAAAAAAATCGAATGGGACTATTCACTCAAAAGTTATTGCGGGAGGGGGGGGGCAGAAAAACTGACCAAAGACAGACTGACAGGTACAGTTTCCGCAGCTCAAAACTCAACTTTCCCATTTCAAATTTTTCTGTGTATTTAATTATTTTTATTAAGTTGTGCTTTTTCTTCGCTTGAGCGGTTTTTTTTTCCAGTGCATCAGGCCTTCTTTCATGATTTTTTTTCACCTATTTTCTACTTTTACAGAGCTAAAGCTTGTATTAACTTTAAGCTAAAACTTGTATTGATTTACAATTTTGTTAGTATTTTCCTACCCGTTGAACATATAGCAGAACTAGTAAAAGTTATTCTAGTGTTTTTAAACAGTACGAAATTAACATGCAATATGTTTTACATTTACGTTACAGAGACTTTTCCCTACAGTGACCAATTTGTTTAAACGGCAGGGGTTTTTACAATGAATGCCGACTCTATTAGTATATTTTAAGAATAGAAATAATTATTTCCCTCTACCATTGATGTAATTTCCGACGTGGATATAATTTTGCAGCTATTGATATTTACTAATTCGTTTTCTTTTAAAAATTATTTATTTTTTCTCGATTTCAATTAAAAAAAAATAAATGTTTTTGCTAAGAGTTGGCAGATAGTGAAACTTCTTGTATCGATTTTTTTTCAATAAGAACTGATATCATAATCCATGACAATTTAATTTCTACCCCAAAGATTATTGCTTTCATTTTTTGTACATGAGCTCATATTAGCTGCTTTTCATACATATTTAATTATCCCGAATTATTCATTTAGAAACACGTGCAATATATTTTAACGTATAATAATTAATACATACAACTTAGTTCAGTAAAAAAAACTTCAAATAACTAAAATTCTAAAATGTATTGTTATCAATCGTAAAAAGATAAAACTTTAACTTCTTTGTAAAGTTTTCGCTCCTCTGGATAAAGCTCTCTGCTTTCCACATCATAGTCTTGACCAGCATTCTTTATTTTAGCTCATACAAGTAAAGGGTTAACGTAAAACATCTTACTTTCTTTGCAAATGACCAAACATGGAAACGATGCGATGCCAAGCAAGCAGCGGAAGGGAGAATCTGGAGCTAGCTTCAATTTCTTGCCAAGTCTTCAAATTTGGCTCATTTTCGGCCGACTTTAAGACCCCTTATCTCGAAAACGAGGGGACGAGGGCACTTGATCTTTGGGTCAAAGACATGTCTCAGTATGCTCTTTCGAATGGTACCATTTTTAACTTTTTTCATTATTACTTAAGTCGAGTACACTGTTAAAAATTTCGTCCACAGTTGCACCAAAAAATGGAGCTAATTTGCTGCAACCTATATTCCGTGCTAGACTGAACCAAAATATGGTGCTTTATTTCACTCCTAAGTTTCGAGCGAAGTTGAACCGTACTCGTCGTTCCAGCTTACTCCCAAGTTTCGGGCGAAGTTGAACCAAATATCATGTTTTCCTTTCCCCTATAATTGGCGTGAGGATGAACCATTTCTCGCGGTTTTGTTTGAACCGTAACTCGGAGTGGAGTTGAACCAAGTATCATGTTTTCGTTTCCCCTATTATTGGATTTTAAATGTGCAGATAGGAATTATTTAATTAAAAAAAATCCATGTACATTTTTTGAAATAGGAAAATATCCATTTAATACACTTCTTGATAATTTAGAAGACTTGCATATAGTTGCAAGAAAAAAATGTATTCAAGAAAATATTGCTGCTTCAATTATTCTTATGGAAATTCATTCTTTATCTTTTAAACTTTTATGATTAAGAATCCAATTGTAACATGAATAAAAGTTATCTATATTTCAAGCCAGTTTGACACTTAAAATACATCAATAAAATAAAAGAAATAAATACCAATGAGGGTCATGAAATAGTTATCAAAGATTTTATAGTTTCTGACTTAAATAGTCAAAATATTTTAACTGATATGCTGTTATATTTTAATTATGTTCAAATTTCCTGTGCTAAATTCCCAGTCAGTTAACTTATAAGACTGATAATTACGGGGATGCAGGATGTTTCATGTGCTGTACATTTATTTTTCGATTAATGAAATCACAGAGCAATTAAACTTTTCACCCATCATAAAAACCTTTTAAAAGTGTTTAAATATGCTTTACAAATAATATTTGTATTCATAAGTGTTGCATATTAAATTATATTCTGCATATATAACATACTGAAAAGCACTTTAATATGTAGATTTTTTTTTAGCATTCAGAATAAGTAAATTACAATATTTTCAAAAGCAATTCAATACTTATATTATTTGTAGCATATGTAATTAGATTAAATTACTACGCTAAACACAGCATCTCAGCAAGTATGAAACCAAACCTAAACTATTTATTATCTTCTTAAATCCTTTCAATTCTTGTAAACAACCCCCTTGATTTTGAGGGGGCGCGTTAGCGACCCGGCCGAGTACTGGGTCAGTAAAACTCTCGGAAGGGAACAGGTGTTTCGAAAATGAATCCCTCCGTAGATTACTAGCCGATGTGAAAAGTAACGAATATGTCATACAAATTATGAATGTTTCAACGATAAAGAAATTTCATACCAACTTAGTACCAACAGTAATAAAATTATATGTAATATGAAAGGAAAATAATTCCTACGATTTAAATAATAGCGCATGATTGAAAGGTGCTTACTTGCTCATTCTTTCACCCGCCAGGATCCCAGGAAAAGCCATCTTTTCATGTAGATTTGAACCCTAGAAAAGCTATCCTTACGACAGAATAAAATCCTGTCAATAAAAATAACCTATCTAGTAAAGAAGCGGCATCCCTCTTCCTATTGCAGTGGGAACTCGCAATAACAACATTTGGTTGAGGAATTGATTCTTATTATAAAGAGTATTACAACTACGAAAACAAAACGAAACAACATTATTAAGACGACTAAATTCATCATGGCGAATTGCAGGCTGAATTTAAAAAAGTTCTATGGCAACCCTTCTGTAGCGCTTGGCAAATAGATTCGCTATTCATCGCTCTGCGGCGCCAAATAGGCGTTTCGTTCTTAGTAAACAAAGTGAGAATGTTTTTAAGTTGTGAATATCATACACTCATATTGTCTCTTCATTTGTTTTCTTTTCTGCGGAGGTAAAGTAAACATAGCAGACGTAGTTGGTTAAATGGAGGAGCTATAATGTTTTACGTGTGAGCACAGTGCTGTCTCGAAAAGGAATGCGGCGGAAAATGGCCCGTTCGGAGAAACGATATCGCTTGAGTGGAAAAACAGTACTGAAGACGACACGACAACGTACTTATCATTGCAGTATTACCGTCCAACTCTCGTCGTTGTCGCGTCGTCAAGTGGAAAAGCGCCCTTAAAATCAACTCATTCAATGTAATCTAACCCGCTCTGCGCTCGGCCGGCCGCTCGCTACTAAAACATGGCTGGCTACTCAAGGTAAATGTATTCCGATTCAGTATTCCGTATTTCCGATTCGACAGTATAATGAAGCTTCTCGATGTACACTGCTCGACATTGAAAATGCAACACCAAGAAGGAGTGGTCAGAAATTCATGCAAATTTTACCGTAGACGCACGTCACTGAGTTATGCAAATGATATGAAATGCGCAGCTCTCCGACGCACGTGAAGTAAGATATAAGAGAATGAAGTTGAAAAGTGGGCTATGTTCATGTTGGTTTTTCTGCCAGACTAATTATCGGAGAAATTTGGTTTTTGTCTCGAAGGATACGTGTGATAGGAGGAAATGCCACGCCGTCCTCAACGAAGACACTTC